>WOGZ01000263.1:0-47158 GCA_009733775.1 Alectoria sarmentosa
CTGCGATGGGTACGGGTCTGTGACTGCGATGGGTACGGGTCTGTGACTGCGATGGGTACGGGTCTGTGACTGCGATGGGTACGGGTCTGTGACTGCGATGGCCATGGATATGTGACTGCGATGGCCATGGATATGTGACTGCGATGGGTACGGGTCTGTGACTGCGATGGCCATGGATATGTGACTGCGATGGCCATGAATGGATATGTGATTGCGATGGTTATGAATCTGTGATTGCGATGACCATGGATATGATTGTATGGCTCCTTTCAAAAAGTCTCAATCACATATCGAGTTTTTCAACCGATGTATAATCGATGTACATTTAAAATAGGTATACAACCATGAAACAACCGTTATATTACAGTTTTAAATCTCCGCGGAGGGTTTAAACAGTAATACGCACATTATAATTATTTAAACATTTAAAATTTTAAAAAATTAATTAAAATATACGTTGAAATGAATTTTTTTATTTCACTTTTCGACGATGTTTGCGAATTATGCTTTATAATTAATATGAAAATAAAATTATATAAACGATATATTGTTTTTGAAAAGTGACAAAATGATTTAATTTATAACGATCTTTAAAATTTATTCGATGTTTTTTGAAATGACTTTAAATGAATGATCATCTTTTTTAACGATAAAATTCTTCGATTTAACGTTTATTTATTGTTTAATAAATTTGATTTAATAATTTTTATCGCGTTTAAAATGTTTTTTAATAATTCGAAACATAATAATAATAAATATATTCGCTTTCGCATTGATTGCGATATTAAATTCGATAATTATTAAATAAAAGTTTTTCGATTATTCAAAAATATCATTTAAAAAGATATTATGTTTGATAATTTTTAAATGAATAATAAATTTAAACATTTAAACGTTATTATTTAACGCAAAGCAAACGTTATGCTTAAAAAAAGATTGTTTTAAAAATATTAAATAAAGTTCGTTCGAGCGGTTAATATTTTTCGCAATATTCAATTCGTTATTAATCGTGACGTTATTTTATTCGAAATTAATATCGAGTTTTTTTTTAATGTATTTCATTTACGCATTATCGATCAAATCGATTATTATTAAATTGTTTTTCGCAATATTGATTCAAAAGAAATATCAAAATCGCGTTATTAAAGAGCGTTTTTTAAAATATTAAGATAAAAATTATCGTATACTTTTAAACAGCGATAAAATAATTATTATCTTTAATGTTAATTGAATTAATAACGTTTTTTTCAAATTCACTTTTTTCGAGTTGAGCATCGTTATCGTCGAAAAACAAATTAACGTTTATTATAATAAATGTAAACTCATTGAAAATATCGAGCATTAAGATTTTTTTTTTTTTTTTTTCATTTATAATTTCAAAAAAAAATGTTAAAAGAGATATGCAATTATCGAAAAAAAGGTTAATGATTTATTTAATTTCATTTTAATTTTATGAAGAATTTCATTAAAAGTCGTAATCGTTTTAAACGCATTTGATTTGAAGCTCGCAATAAAATGATTGTTTAATACGCTTAACGACGATATTATAACTTTTTCATTCATATCGACATTTAAATTTATTATTCGCTTTATAATTAATAAAGTTTTCGAATTTGCTTTTATTACGAAATCGTTTGAAATCACGAGATTATATTGAAATCTCATTTCGAATCTTTTCGTTTTATTAACAAAAGTCGTTTTTATTGAGTTTTATAAGTCTCGAAACTTTAAAAAGGTCATAACGAATTTTTATCGTAAAATGCATTAATAAATGATTATATAAAACGACATCAATTTTTTCATCATTAATGATATTTGAATTTTGATGAATTTATTTTCGAACGCGCGTGTCTTTAAAAATAAATGAATTTATAAAATAAAAAAAGATTTTGTCGACGAGATCGTTCGATATAAAGTTTGTTAAATGATTCGTGATTTCGAATAACGAGAAGGAATCGACTTTAATTAAATTTATGAATTATAAAATCATTTTCGTTTTTACGATAATTTTGAATTAAAAATTTGAACAAATAAACGTTAAAATCATTTTTTTATACGGCGATATCGAGAAAATAATTTATATAATATAATTTATAAAATTTAAAGTTAAAAGTAAAAAGAATAAGGTTTATAAGTTTATAAAGACATTATATAATTTAAAACAATTTTCGAGAATTTGATATAATATTCTTATAACGTATTTTAAAAAATTAAACTTCGAATTTATCGTTATTAATTTTTCGATATTTATTAATAACATTATTATCGTCGTTATTTATATAAACGACATTTTGTTTATAAATCTCGATAAAGTCGACATTTAAATGATTAAAAATAGGTTTTATAAAAAGTTTGAGATAATCGATTTAAATTTATGTATTTATTATTTTAATATAACGATCGTAAAAGATCATGTTAATCGCATTTTACGTTTTAAATAAATAATTTATATCGAAAAGTTTTTTATCGATTATAATATGATTGAATTCGCGATTATTTTAATTTTCATTATTAACGATAAATTTTATGTCGTCGAAGATGATTTCGTGATTATTAAAGAATCTCGTCACATTTATTAATTTATCGTCGATTTTTTCATATATGCGATGTTGAGCACGCGCCCATATATCGTTTTCACAATTTTAATAATTTTTTGATATAATTCGAATCTTGATATTTTTTATTAAAACGCAATTAAGCGCATCTTTCGATATTTCAATTATATAAAAAATTAATAATTTGTATTTCGAGGCGATCTTAAATCTTTTATAAATTATATCAACATTGATTAAATAAGTGATTAAGACATTCGACGTTTCATTTTTAAATACGTTTTTAATATAAATAATGTGATAATTAATTGATTTTTTAAATGACAATTCACAATAACGTTTTTAATTTATGAAATCGAATATATCGATTAAATTTAAATTATTAAAGAGGCGATTTAATTGCGCGAATTTTTCAATCAATTCAATTTAAACGTTAAATGTTTTCAAATAATAATGATTTATTGCGATAATTAAGACGTTATAACGTTGATTAAAAACTCTCAATTTTATGCCCGTATTAAGCATATTAACATTTAACATCATTATATATAAATATAAATCATTATCGAGAATATCGTTTTAAAGTATATTTTCATCGATTAATAAATAATTGATGATTTTATTAAGATTTTCTTTAAGAATAAGTTCGAGAAATTTCGTCAATTAATCGAATTAAAATATCGTTTATAAATGATCTCTTGCGTTAATTTTAAGAAAGTCGTTATTATAATTTTAAAAAAATTATTATTATAATTTCAAAGAAGTAATCATCATTTGTGAAATCAATTTAATGTTATTATTCAATAACTTTAAAAAAGCGATTTCATTGATTTTCACACTTCGGATGATCGATCGAATTTATTCGTAAAATCTTAAATATTAATTTTGACGTCCTTTACGAACAAATTCTTATTTATCAAAATTCAATTTAAAGTTGATTTGTCATTATTATATTTATAATTATAAATCTTGCGAGCATTTGTTTAAAAGGCTTATATTTATATACGATTCAAATTTAAAAATAATGTTATTATTCAAAAGATCGTTATCGTCAAATTTGTTTAATTATTCACGAGAATTTTTCAACAATATGACTTTTAAGTGCTTTTAAACGTTATCACAATTATTATATTTATGCGTTTAAACTTTATACTTTTAAATATCATTATCGTTATCATTATCGCAATGTATCGATCGTAACCTATATACACCTTATCAATCATTATTGTCAAGCATCAATACTCTAAAACGATTTTTATAGGCCTTACGATCAATCGCATGCATGCATATACAATTCGAAATATTTCTTTCAATCGAAACATTATTCTCACATATATTCTTCGATTATGTATCGATCGATTTTTGATGTGCATCAAATGAACTGAAAATAAATTTATCAAAAAACGGTTTTTCGTCAAAAAGTGGAATTTTTTTATGTGACACCGTGACGAATATGTTTAAAAGAATATAATCGTTTTCAAAATTCGATTTTTCTTCGATTTTTCATTGTTTTTATTCGGTTTTGAACATCGCGAGTTTTCAATTTCGTGTTTTGAAATTTGAATATCCTAGAAAATATAAAAGATGATAAAAAGATATAAAATGATTTCACGCTTATAATTCGACGTTACGGTTCACTTTTGTTACCCGACGCTAATTTTCACGATTACAACCCGACGTTACGGTTCACTTTTGTTATTTGACGCTGATTTTCACGATTATAATTCGACGTTACGATTCACTTTTGCTACTCGACATTGATTTTCACGATTACAATTCGACGTTATAATTCACTTTTATTATTCGACGTTGATTTTCACTTTTATAATTTAAAATTTAAATTTAAAAAGATGCGAGCGAAAGGGAATGTTAAAATTCGGGTCACGTGACGTTAAGCCTTGACGGTTACGTGCGCACATTAATGCGCTCGTATATAGATCGCTTTTTCTTTCGTAATACTCTTAAAGCAATACAATTAAGTGTTCTACTCCATATTTTGACAGAGCGCATGCGTTCGTCACGTGACCTTGTTACGTTAAAGGAAAATGCGACTTAAGCTACGAGCGCATGCGTTCGTCAAGTGACCTTGTTACGTGACCTGAATTTCAACATTAATATCTCAAATGACTTATGCGAGCATATCATAAATTGAGAATTTAATCGTTAATTTTACGCGATGTAACATCGAGATCTAAATTCAAAAAAAAATCGAAATAAATTAAAAAAGAAATAACGTTATTCATCGAATTGAAATGTTTTTTATATTTAAAAATGATATAAAATATAACGAATTTGATGTTATGTTGTTTAAATACGAATATAAACATTAAAATCAAAATTTAATAATTAAACTTTTATAAATATAAATAATAAAGATTATTGCTTTGCAATCAAGCGATAATACTATAATTATTAAATTCGATATTATTTCATATAAATTTTATTTAAATGTTATTGCGTATTCATTGTTTTTAAGACATTAAATTTAAAAATAAGTTTAAAATATGAAAAACATTATGAGAACAAATTTCTTTCTTTAATCATCGATAATAATGTTAATGCGTATTTTATTCATATTAATGAAAATGCGAGCGCTTTTAATGTTTTTAATAAAATAAATATCATTAATTTAAAATCGAGAGCGCGATATTGCATAAAGAAATCTTTATTAAAAATATAAAATGTTAAAAATAAACATAATTCATCATTTATCGCGATGATAATAAATTATTTATTTCAATCGTGAAAATAATCATGATTTTCCTTTAATTATTAAAAGATTCGATAAAATTTCGATCTCTGCGATGACGTTTCTTATTATTAAATCTATCATTTTTTCGATCATTATTCTTTTTGTTTTTGAGTTTATTGTTATCATTATTATTATTATTATTATCGTCATTTTTTATCGTCATTATTATTAAAGTTATTATTGAAATTATTTTAACGACTTTTGTTAAAAAATTAATCGCATTTCGTTTTAATATAATAATACTTTTTGTAATAAATGTAATAATTAATAAGTTTTTAAATGATTTTGTTATTAAGATCAAGTATAACGCTCTTTTAAAAATTAATAATAATAATATATTTTGAAATTGAAATTACAAGACGAGAGAGACGTTGAGCGACGAAAATAAAAATAAATTCTTAAAGCTCAAAAAAGAAATTAATCATAATTTAAATAAATTAAATAATAACGTACTTTAATGAATAAATTGTCTCGATATTAATTCTATTTATAAATTTATGATTTTGAATATAATAAATAAAGTAAACGTTATTCGCTTTATTTAAATTCGTATAAAAAAATGAAAAAATTGATTTTGAATCTCAATTTAAATAATAAATTAATGATAGTATTATAAAATGCTTTTAAAACGAACGACAAAATCATTAATATTTTTATATTAATTAAGATTTAATTTAAATAATTAATAATATAAATTATTGAATGTATTAAAACCTTTAAACTTATTACTTTTATAAATACCATTTTATAAAATATGCGTATTGATCTCATCTTTATAATTCATAAACAAATTGTTTTTAAAACGATTTTTAATAATATTAATATAAAGTTTATGTCTTGAATTTCATTTAATTCGTTTTTTTTTAATAATATCGATTATTATTATAAGCTCGTTAAATAAAATGTTTTAAAAAATAATGAATATAATAAAAATCTCACTTTATTTCACTTTAATAAATTTGATAAAACGTTACAACGTAAAAAATTATCACATTTTTAAAATTATATTTGAAAATCTTCGAGTTTTTCAAACTTCTTGATATGAAATAGAAAATCATTATTAAACTTCACGTCGACGATTTCTTTAAATATAATAATAATTTCGATATGTTATTAAAAGCATAAAGAATTTAAATGTTAATAAGAAAATTAAATTTAATAAATTAAACGAAAATTTTAGAAAAATCTTCGCTATTAACTAATTCGAAAAAAATTCGCGAATGAAATTATCGAAAATTATAATGTTATTAAACAAATAAATAAATATATAATCGCGTTTTTTATTTTTCGAGCGCGTTTTGAATTGACGATATATTTTGTTTAATGTTTAATTATAAAAAGAGAAATCGCGTTTAAAAATGCGTTTTATTAATCGAACTCTTTTAAATTGCGCTCGAAACTCTTTTCAAAAAATGTTTAAAAATATAAAAAATGTGAAAATGCGAAGACGTTTAAACTTATCTTAATTTATAAAAAAAAAATGTTTAAATCGTTGAAATTTATCTCGATGAAAAATATAATTAATGAAAATAATTAAATCTTTTAATGATTCAAAATCAAAAGAGATATTCAAGAATTTTTTATATTCTTTTTTAATTATAATTAACATTAAAATCGTTAATATAATAACGATTATTAATATAATAAAAATCGTGTTTTGCGATAAAATGCTCGTTGTTTGATCGACTCTTTATCGTTATTAATTTTAACTTGATATTTCATTAAAAGCAATTTGATGATTAATATTATAATAATAATAATAATAAAAACAAAATTTATAACGTATTGCGATCTCTTTTTCATTTCATAAATAACGAAATAACATTATTTAATAACGCTTAATCGATTAATGAAATAACGCGCATTATTTAATTTCAATCCCTTTATTCTTTAAATAAAAAATTACGATGATTTATAAAGTTAAACGATTTTTTAAAAAGTTATTCGATTATTGCGCTTTGAATATAAGTCATCGCTTAAAGGTTAAAATTAATAAATAATTAATCGCAATTCTTTAAAAACAAATTATAATTAACGTTTTACGATTTATTATTTACGATTATCATATAAATAAATCGTTAAATTAAGTTAAATATATATTTAAAGCACAATTTATAAATAAAAATAATCATATATAATAAATAAATTTAAGAAAATTATTACGCAAAAATCGCAAAGTGAATAATTACTTTATCGTTAAATTTTGACATTGCGACTTAATTTTCAAGAAACTTTATTTATACGCTTAATTAATAAGTTAATTAATTTATAAATGATAAATAAATGATATTAAACGAATATTCGCGATTTCGAGCTCATAATTTATTAAAAATAAATAAAACATTTAATCAATTAAATAACTGCAATAGAGTATCTAAATACAAAATGTGTTAAGTTTCGATAAATCTTTCTTGCCTCGATAAACCTTTCATGTTTAATCTCTAACACATTTTAACATTAATCGAAGTTATAAATTCAACGTCTGATAATATAATAATACGTTATTCATTTAATGCTTTTTTTATAATAAATATTGATATAAAAAGACGTTAACGTTTATTTAAAGATTTATAAATCTTAATCTCCTTTTTGAAATTTACAAAATGTGACTGTTTTTCGACGAAATGTATATTATTAATGCGAATAACCTTTTTTTTGATTAAATTATAAAAACGAAAAATAAATTCGTTTTTGTAATCTAAAAAAAATACATTTCTCGCTTTTATTTATATATTTTTTTGAATTCATTTTAAAGCGTAAACGATGAAATTAATAATATATATATAAATAATAAATTTACAATAATAAAAGACTTCAAAAAATGTAATAATGATTTTGATATTAAAAAAACGCATCGTTAAATAATTAATTATAATCATTATTTTAAAACAAAAAGATTTATTGAAATTGAAATTTAACAAAATTAAATATATCTTATT
This sequence comes from Alectoria sarmentosa, assembly GCA_009733775.1. NCBI lineage: Eukaryota > Fungi > Ascomycota > Lecanoromycetes > Lecanorales > Parmeliaceae > Alectoria > Alectoria sarmentosa. The sequence continues at coordinate 8,244 of WOGZ01000263.1, forward strand.
TATCAAAATTTGATCAAATCGTTTAACGATTTTATTTATTTTGAAATTATTTATAATAATGAATTTTTACTTAATGCTCGTTTAAACAAAATATTCAAAAAAGACCTTATTAATATATTCGTTTTTATTATTAAAACGAATGCGATAAATTCGATAATCGTGAAATTTCAAATAAATTTTAAAACGTAAGAATATAATAAAGATTTCACTTTTGTGATAAATATAATAAATTTCAAAATAACAAATAAAATCATTTTTAAACATTATAAAATATTTATAATCGTTGAAATTAATGAAAATTAAAGACTTAATAAAATCGTTATAAATAAATTTATTCGATAAAATATCGAACGCTATAAGCGAATTATGAGAAATAATCTTTTAACGATTCATTTTATAACATTCGCAAATGTATTTCTCGACGATATTTTTAAAAAAAATTCATATTCATAATAATATTAAAATTTTATTAAAATTTTATTAATTTAAATAATTTATGCGAGCATATTATAACTAATAAATCGAATTCGAAAAAATATTAAAACCGATCAAAGTATTATTATCTTTTTAAAAGTTTAAAAAAAACAAATCGCGGCTTCGCGTATCGATTAACGTAATATTATTTTAAAATAAAATATAATCTTTCTTATAAAAGACGATTTCAATATTAATATTTGAGAGTTTTTTAATCGATAAAAGATTGACGTTTATATAAAATATATATAAGATATTAAAAATCGTTAAAATAACGCGTTTATTATTAACATTAAAATTATAATTAATAATATCGTAAATAAAAAATTAACTTTAACGTTTTTAAAATCTTTAATCGATCAAAATTGAATTTTATTATAAATAATAAATATCGAACGATTAATAAAAAAATAACGAATATAATTAAAGTTTATTATAATTCGAATATCATAATTTATAAATTTGACGAATAATTGACTTTTATTTAAATTAAAATTCGTTATTAAATTAATAAAATTTTCGTTTTTATTTTGATTTGCTTAATTGATTGCATTTAGAATATTAAAATTATTTAAAATAAAATTTAAATAATTTTAATCATTTAATTCGTTTAAAAATGTTATATAAATATGAAAATAAACGTTTTTTTGGGGAATATACGTTATATTAACGTTAATATAATTAATTTTTTTAAACGAAAACGTTAAATAACGCTTTTTCAATGCGTTTACATTTAATATTTAAAACGTTAATATTCGCATAAATAATATCGATTTACGTCTTTTTTTTATTTTTTATTTATTTATAAACTCTTTAAGTTTTAAATAAAGAAATTTAATTTCACATTTAATAAAAAAATGCTTAAATTTGCGATTAACGATTTTATAAAAAATATAAATATCGCGATTAATGAAATTAAAGTCGTCGTAATCGCTTTTAATAAATTGTTTATTTTTATTATTACGATAAATAAGCATAATAATATTATCTTTTTTAATTATAAATATATAACGCTTTTCGTTCATTACATTATAAATAATTAAATCGAATTTAATTACATTTAAATTATAAAGTATATAAATTTAAATGTAAATTGTTATAAAGATATCGTAAATTTCATCGAATTTTATAAAAAAGAGTTAAATGAAATAAGGTTTTAATAATGATAATAAATTATTTAAATCAACGATTTCGACGTTAATTTTACGAATTTTTTTTATATTAATAAACGTTCTTTTCGAAATTAATGTTAATGTTATATAATTAACGTATAAGTTCGATATAAAGTTTAAAACTCATAAATTTATAATAAATATCGATAAGATTTAACATAATTTAAGGATTTTCGTTATGTTTTTTTAATGAATTAACGATTAACGTAATTAAGACGTTAACGAATAATCACGCAAACTTTAAATCTGATAATAATAATAATAAATTAAAAACTGTTTAACATTAATCAATCATTAATATTTTCGCTTTATTTAATATATTTGATAATAAATTTCAAAATAATAATGAAAAGTAAAGAAAAACTATTTTTATTATTTATAAAAACATTTTCGATAACACTTTAAACGTTGAATTTAATTATCGATATCAAAATAAAAAAATAAAAAAATATAAGAAATTGATAATAGGTAATGATAAAAATAACGAAAACGAAGGTTTTTTTATTACGATTAAAAACGAATTGAAAATATCGATTTAAGAAATATCGCTTTAGAAAGATATCGAAATAAATGAATTTAATAATAATTTAAAAAACGATTCGAACGTTTTAAAAGATATTAATAAATAAGATCGTTTGTTTTTAACGCGTAAATTAAAGATTTCGATATTATTTAAGACATTAAATGACTTTTTATTGATTTTAAAATCGTTATCGCACGACGATAATGTGAAAGAAATAAAATAAATGCTTTATTAATCTTCGTTAAAGTCGTTTAAATTTTTATTTATATTAATTAATTATTATCGTTATATTTTAAGATTTTGCAATAAAAACGAGAAATGTTTATACGAAAAATAATAACAAATTTAAACGATAATATTATAATGAAATAAAATTAATAATATAAAAAATTTAATTTTGAATTTAATAATAAAATTTAAGTTCGATTATAATTATATTAAATATTATTATAAACATATAAACCTTTTTAAAAAATTCGCACTTTTTTTATATTGTTTAATTTAAAGATTCAAATTCAAAATATTCGCTTTAACGATTATTATTATAAAATTAAAATTAATTAAATTTTATAAATATATTAACAAAATGTTATCGATAACGAATGAAGAATTTGATGATAAAACTTTAATCTTTTTTTTTCAAAGGATTTTTAAGATCAAAACGTTAATTTTGACATATAAAGTTTATTATTTTTACTTTCAAACAAATTTTTAAACGTTTAAATAATAATAAAATCAATTTTAAATTATTTTAAATAATGATTAAATTAAATTAATATTAATATTCAATTATTCAATTTGTTTTATTAATTTAATATATCGTTGAAAATATAAATTATTAGTTTGATGAAATGTCATAAAAATAAAAGCGCATTTTTTATTTATTTAATGTGTCTCATATAAGAAAGTTGATAATATTATAAAAATAATATTATAATTCGATCGCACGATTTTGTACGAGCTCGATTAAAAACGAATAACTTCGACTTATCGAAAATTAAAAAAATTTCAATTTTCGAATTTTGAATCATAATTATTTAAACTTAAAGATTATTTTGTAAATAAAAATTATTTATTTCAAAAAAGTTAATTAATTGAATAAGAATCTTTATAATTAATTATTTTATTATGATAAACATAAAATGTTTAAAAATAATTATAATCATAATAATAAATAAATAAATAAATTATGTTTATAACGATCGTCGAATAAGTTCGAGTTTATAATTTATGAAAATATGATATAAAACACTTAATTGTATTATTTTAAAAGTGTTATAAAGAAAAGTGTGATCTAAATTACGAGCGTATACGCTCGTCACATAATCTATCATTTAATCTAAATTTCGACAATTTACCACTTGCGATTATCATATAAATAAACAATTAAATTAAATTAAATATTATTTAAAGCACGATTTGTTAACGAAAATAATTATATATAATAAATAAATTTAAATTACGCAATTGTCGCAAAATGAATAATTACTCTTTCGCTTAGATTTTGATATTACGATTTAATTTTTAAAGACTTTTCTTTATACGCTTAATTGATGAACCAATTAATTTATAAATAATAAATAAATAATTAATTAAACGAATGTTTTACGATTTCGAACTTATAATTTATTAAAAATAAATAAATCATTTGATTGATTAAATAACTATAATGAAGTATTTAAATATAAATGTATCGTTAAGTTTCAATAAATCTTTCTTGTTTCGATAAATCTTTCATGTTTAATAGTTAATATATTTCAACAAATTTCAACGATAATTTCAACGATAATAAAAACAATTATAAATTATTATATATTTAAAAACGTCGTTAATAATAATAACAAACGAGTTAGTAACGAGATTCATTTATACGAAATATTAATTACGAACTTACTAACTTGTTTCAATAAAGTTAAAAGACTTTACGATACGACGTTATAAAAAATCGTCTTTTGTCGAACGCGATCGAGATTAATATAAGATAAAATAACGTTAACAACAATTTTCTTATCAAATATCATCGCAATATTAATTTTTACGACTTATATAAAAGATTTATATATACGAGAAATATTAAATAATTAAAAACAAAACATATATTAATAATTGAAATCGTGATTTAATTGCGCGAAAACTTATTATTCAATATAATCGAAAAAATGTAAACTTTTTTTTCTTTGTTATAAACTCGTTTCGAATATATATAACGATGATTATCGATTATAATTGATTAAATTATATCATATTTCGATAATAAAATTCTTTTTTTCGATACGTTAATAAGACGTTCTCGAACGATAAATTTTTTTGTCAAATTTATACGATATATTTATTATAAAATTTATTTTTCAAAATTTATTTTACGTGTTTACGAATAATAATATTATAAAACATTTAATTATTATTATTATTATTATTATTATTATATAATATTTTAAATTAACGATTAATAATAAAATAAATTGTAATTATATCGATTTAAAGTCGTATATTCTTTTATATAATATAATCGTTATATTATATTAATTTAATCGCGATTACGTCGCGCAACGTCGTGATATCGTATATTAAATACGTAACTTAATTAAACTTTATTCGATTATTTAAAAACAAATAATTTCGTATTATATAAACAATTAAGATTTAAATATTATAATTTTCAATATAATGTTATAGCGTGCGTTTAAAGCAAAAAAATTAAAGTCTTAATTTTAATGCAATACGTACATTTAAACGATAACGTAAAAAGATTTTCTTCACGAATTAAAGAATTATTGTTAATATAATCGCTCGCAATTACTTTTTATAATTTAAATAAACGCGTATATAAATAGTTAATTAATTAATAATAATAAACGTATGCGTTTTAAAATACGTAAATCGAATATTAAATAATATTATTAAAACATCGAAATATAATATAATTTAATATAAATTTAATATTACGATTTTTATTATAAACGTTATAAATTTAAATTTAATTTTATAATACGTATTATATTAAAAATTTAATATTACGATCTTTATTATAAACGTTATAAATTTAATTTTAATTTTCATAATACGTATTATATTAAAAATTTAATATTTTATAATTTTTTTTTTTTAATTTTCATCGAGAAAAAAATTGTTTTATTGAATTAATTCTCAAATTTTATATAACATTTAAAATAATTATTAATATATTTTTACGATTTATATGCGCAAATAATAAAAGAAAGAAAGTTTATTTTAAAAATCATAAAGTTAAAAATGTTAAAATCTTGAAATTTATATTTTTCGAATTTTTCTCAAATATTAACGATTTTGATAAGATAAATAATTTTATTTTGAAAATTGTTTTCGCAATAAAATTAATCATTATATAAATTCAGAACGTGTTTAGCACAAGGCCGCTTCGTATGAAGTAGAAAAATTAGAGTAACGTACTCTACAGCTTGGCGAACCAGGGTAACCCGCGGCACCCTAGCCGCCACACATAGGATTGGAAACGTCTGCTGTTGAAGATGAAGGAAGATTCAAAGACTGGCAGAGAGCTTGGCACCTGTAGTGATGTCGACCCCCAATGATGCAGCTCCTCGAAGCTGAGATTTTCGGGAATCGCAGTACGTCCCAATTTGCAACAATATATTGAACAGTATCTCCGCTCTGGTGTTGGGAAGTGTCTCCACCATCGCTGCAACTGCAAACATTGTCTCCTTCTTTGAACCTTTCTGCACATCTCAACCTACTTCCTCAACTATTCCAGCATCAGTACAACCTACTAGCGCACCTTTCGTCACAAAACAATCAATGCGACGCCAATTGGGCGGATTCACAGCAAAGGAAATGGATTTGATCTTTATAAAACCATTATGAAGGTCGAGAATCGGGAATTCATTCACGAGCTCCACATCTGCAGGGCCTTGGATTTGAATAATCTTTTGCAGAAGCATTGCGAACTCACAAGACGTCCACCAATACTTCGCATTTGGGGAATGTTAGCGATGAGCTTATCATAGAGAGACGTCTCAGGGAGCAGAAAAGGTATGGCGGAATGGATAAAATGGACTTCTTTGGGTTTTGCAACAACTGACGCAACGAGCAGCCTACCGGAGCCCCGAGTCGGAGCTGTAATTAGAATTGATCGGGGTTTGCAGCTATGGTACGAGACCCGAGACACTCGAAGCCACAATCATCCAGGTCGGCTTCAACTCGAACCAACATTGAAACTGTTCAGTCAACAGAGAGAATATACACCACCGCACGATTGGGCTGTCCTCACTAAGGTAGGCCCTCTTCTATGAACAACGATGAATAGGGCCGCAGCACTAGTAGCAAGCAGCATTCGGTGGTTGTTGGATTGACATAATTTCTAGCTGCGGTCCGAACTTAGCCGAGCTCAATCGATAAGAAATGGTCAGTCAGCTTACGTTCTGCCATGTTGAGTTCACAACCATTTGTGTTTTCAGAAGATACGAATTCCAGGGACCTCAATTTCTCAGTGCGTTGTTGTAAATCATCTTCCCGCGTCAGACTTTAGCTCTGTGGGGAAGTGGCCGTCTCATTGACTCCGTGAAGGCTTGGTTGAGGGGACAGCCTGACAATTGCAGGTGTCAAATCTTCACACAAGACGCATGGCTTCTGCAGGCGGAACTCCGAGAACATCTCGGAGGTACTCGACCCTACACACAGTGAGCTTTAACGGCAGAATTCGAGAACAACGAGAGACCCGGGAAACATACTTGGCTTCTTTCGCAAGTTTTTCTTTGGCCTTCGCAAATCTAATCCCCGACTCCCTCCATGCATCCGCCCGCTTCTCCACTGAGATTGTCTTGATGCGCATCTTGAAGAGCCCACTTACTGGGCGATGATCGGAAACCCGTATTTCATGGCGTCGGTAATTCAATTGTTTGATCTTTCCGGCACCACGATACAGGATACGGTCGCACCATGCCGGCGCTCGGCGCTTCTCGCTCGTATCATATCGATCAGAACCAACGTCATATTTATACGTCGGAGCGAAAGCAATCGGAAATTCTTTGAACGCTCGTATTCGGAATCCTGGATTTCTCCTTCGCGACACGAGTAACTGATCTCTCTCTAGCAACCTGGAAAGATTGTTGGAATTGACCGCCTTGACGACAGTGTCACGCCCCATGGTGTCAATTCGGTAGTTCAAATCTCCATTAAGGATACAAATCTCATTGTCGAGGATCATGGAGCCGTCTCCACCGCCAACCAAGATTTCGCTGTAGGTCGAGGTAGGGATCGGTGGCAGTGCCATTGATTCCAAGATTGCTGTGAGATCGTTATTGCGATGGACGGTCTGTGTCTGCCCAGCAGCAAGATGACAGTTCACCAAGCACAGCGAGCTGTCATCGAGGATAAAGCGAAGAAGAAGAGCACCCTGCGGCTGGTGCATCAGTCGTTATCCTAAAATTCTACGCTCGCACTAACCTTGTTGCCGTGTAGACCGCCCATCCCACGTTTGATCTCAGCAGCATTAATGTTGCGGATTTGATGACGTTGGGAGGCTTTGATGAATACACAACTAAATAGTCCGACCATGCTAGCGGTGTGCAGAAGATGGTACGGTTCATTGGACGGCATGCTATCCTCAACGCTTCTGACAAGGTAGTCACGCCATGCTCTGTACTGCCGGCTCATGTGCTCCTGCTCAGAGGGACCCTTCTTCCTGTTCGCCTTGAAAAGAGTCTCTGGAAGCTGTTAGATCGAGCTGCGACTCGGCAAGGACAAAACGAACTTGCAGTGAGCTTTTTGTCCTCCAGATCTACGAGCTCCTGGAAGCCAAATACCAACAAGTCAGGTGGCTCACCCGCTTGAAGGACGTCCTGGAAGAAGTGGGGCTCGTTCTCCTCGTAGCGGAAGTGCGCCGGTGTTGAAGCCCCAGCATTCCAAGTCACTACAAGCGCCGTTATCTCCCGAAATGAACAATACTCAATGTCGCGGTCTTGCATGTCGTTTTCTGCAATCAGATCAGCATACGAAGCTGCTCCGCAAGTTGTAGCTCATTGCCTACCAAGCCAGTCGTCTTCCAAAGTCCCGTCCCAGAATCTTACGGCATTGTCTGCGCCAAGAGAAGTGACCCTGAGGACACCATCCTTCCAGAGACTACTCCGGTCAACCAATATACTAAGGATCGGGCCACCATGAGCTAGCCAATCTTTTCTCGTAGTCCAAGGTCGTGTTCTGGTGTCATAAACACAAAGCAGGCCTGTATTGTAGCCAGCCCAAAGATGAAAACCAGCGCCAGCTAAGGAACTGATCTTGTAGACACTGACATTAATGACACCCAAGCAAGTAAAGTCGGTGGTCGAGTACATTGTGACTTTCCCGTCGGCGTGACCGAAATACACGCGGTCGAGTTGGCCGCTAATGACTGCGCCTGAACTGACAGTCCCAGCACTGGGTTGAGTGAGAGGGTCCTGAGTTATTGAAAAGGCTGCGCTTTCGTTGGCATTGGGCCGGAAGATCCTGATATCTTTCCCTGTAGCCATCCACAAAGTGTCCTGTACGATTATAGAGAAAGTATGACCCTTGGGTACTCTGTGAGAGACAGGGCTGCGCTGGAGACTAGGCAAGCCTGTTTCGTCCCCCAGCCAAACACAAAGCTTTCCACCGTCATCTAAAGTCCACATGGAGCTTTGGTGGCGATGAACTTTTACGATCTCCCGCCTGTCGTGTGCCCCAGACTTCGTATAAACAATACTATGTGTTGCAATATCTATCTCTTGTATGTCTCCACAATTGGTTCCGAGCCAGAGACGGAATCCCTCTTCACGCGCATTCACTCCTGGTTTGAAAGCCAGGGCTGTCACTCGTATCTCCTTCTCCCCCGGACCAAGACTTAGGACTAGTTCTCCAGTGGTCGATTTCCAAATCCTCGTAAGATGTCCTGTTGTGCATACATACTGACCGCAGGTAACAATTAGTCTGGTATCATATGTCGTGTCGATTTCTCGTATGCTTCCTTTTAGGTAAGGATGACGTCTATTGGAATTTGCTGCTTCTGGATACTCCGACGCTGGCAAGGCATGATTGGCCGTTTCTGACTCTTGACGTTCTGGGAGATCAATTACGGGGTGCGATGTCCCTTCTTTGTCATGGTCAGCTGCGCGTGGAGGACGTGATATTTCCGCATGCGCTTTGTTAGAACTCTCTAATGTCGAGGCTCGCTTTGGCGGAGGCAAGAAATCTGGTGGCGAAGTGAGTGTGCGTTGTAATCGTGTTGTGCTATTACGAGGTGCGGATTTCAAAGCAAATGGTGTCGTTGAATTGGCTTGTTTACCGTTTGGGCCATTGAGTTCTTGCAGAGAGCTTCGCTGGCCTTGCACCCTGCGAGGCGGAAGTCCCGGTGGATCCTCCGCCACAAATTTGTGTGAAATGGTGTCTTGAGTAAATCCAAGTCTTCGAGCATCGGGGCCTTGTAACTTCTGAGGTACCACCCGATCGCTAGGATGTTGCGTTTCGTGTAAAGAGTGGAAGGCAGACTCAGGAGCAGCCTGTCTTTCCATTGTGCCTCTTAGTTCAATCCGCGATACTCTATGCCGGTCGAGCTTGTCAAACTCTGGTCCTATACTGTCGTCGCTGCTTGGTGGTGTGCTGAATGGGGATATCCTTTTGTCAGCCGCTGGAACGAGCGGTCCAAGACTGACCTTCCCGGCCACTAATGCTGGTTTCGTGGGTATTTTAGGTTTATCTGCACGATTCACAGGTGGTGGAAGACATCTCGTTCTATCTTCAGTTTGGCCGTCGTCAATGCTTTTGAGAGCGTGTTGGAGGTCCATATCGTCGTTTTCACCCTCTGCCACCGAAAGCCGGGGGGAAGATGCCATCGTGGGAGGTTGAACTCTCTTGGGAGGGACTGGAGCCATTCGCGACGACTGCAAAGTTATGCTGAGATTTTTCAATGGCTTTGCAATTGCCGTTTGCAAGCATGGCTGCACGCTCGCTGGTCGGGGTCCCTTTGGAGAGGAAGTCGGAGGATCCACTATGACGAGTGGAGGAGAGCAGGGCGCACAGAGCGAGGTCGTTGAGACTGGGCGCTGCAGTGCCCTAGAACTATGCTGTCGAGGACGTGGGACTGGCGGACCTGCAAGTCCAAGACCTTGCTGCACGAAGCCAGTCCCAGAGCTTGACGAAGGCGAGGATATGCGGGTTATGTCCAGTGAAGCTCGGGTACTTTTTTGAGCTTCATCTTGCGCGTGTCCAGGTATAGCTAGAGGCTTCGAAGGAAAGAGGGTCGAAGGTGTCGTCAGTACCGAGCTATTGCCTGATTTATTTTCAAATAGCGATCTTAAGGACGAGACGGGTTTCTGCGAAAATCGCATTCAGCAGAACTCTCTTCGATATGCTAGAGCATTACTAACAATGGAAGCCTCGTCCGTGCCATCCTTTGTTGGGTCCACCATGGTGTAGATACTTGCTAACGCATCGATTGGGAATCTGGCTGCTATGCGGAGGCAAGACAAGCTGCTGGTCTCCCGCTGAAACAGCTGCAGGAGTTTGAATGCGTATTGAGATAGTCGCGACAAGACCGGTCAATAAGAGATGTATTGATAGGCGCATTCACACAAGCATATGTCATCATTGTCACACTTCAAGCAGAGAATACGGAGTCAGACATGAGACACAGGCGAAGGAGGCACCGAAAGGACGAGCAGACATGTCAGCAGTCTTTCCGTACAGAGCACGTTATGGTCATTGAAAGCGCACACAAGTAAAACTTGCTTTAGATTGCTGGTAAAGTCAAGGAAACATGGAAGTTCAGCGAGGCCAAGTGTCAGGTTCTATTGCTGGAAAGAAGCAGTGTGGTGTCGGGGTCCGGATAACAATAAATGTCTATGCATACCTAAGGCTTGGAATAAAGCAATGCCAAGTGAAGATCTTTAGTCTCTCTCGGCTGAGAAGCGGGATGCCGCCGCGCGGGAGGACGAAACTGTAAAAACATCCCCCGCAGCGCGATTCGTGGGTCAGCGCGCCGTCAGAGTACTGCACAAGTAAGTAGAGAAAGAGGATCCGTCAATATGTATTGAATGATTTCCTGTTTGAGTGGTAGGCTTGTAAAGCATCTTACCAGTGCTATACGCATAACTCATCCTCGTTGGTTAGAGTCAGCCACTGGGAAGTCTGAAACAGCATCATGTGGTCAGTATACTCACACCACGTTACGGCTCAAGTACCATGGTGTAATTTATCTGCAGCAAGCACATCCTCAACGCTCAAGTCTCCATAAGGTCCCCATGCTGTCAGCGGCCACTCTGGAAGTTCGCCCAGAAAATAAAAAAACCTTCTGATATTCTGACCAGGTCGCAAATGGTTCGATTGCGCAGAATGCCATCAAGAACAAGAAGACCATCAGTTGCTACAGAAATTCGACATGGTATTTACAACGCAAGCCTACCACGCTCCTACGTTCTCTAACCACTGAGCATAGACCTTTGCTTGTAAAAAATGCAAAAAGTGCTTTCGAAAAGATACCCAAGAATTTGAAGACAGGTGGGCCGTTGAAAAGCAAGTCTATTTCCTCCTTGGCTAAACCATACGGGCAGTGACGAGTATTGCCCCCATTGCGACAACCACTTCGTTCTCGATGCCAAAACACCAACGCCAGCGCTCAAATTTGAATGTGAGGATACTCGCGTAGACGCTCGCATGCTTAAGGACGATCGAATACAAGGCGAGCAACACCGATCGATTTTCGATGTCAAAGATGCACCGGATAGACTTGGATGAAGTCTTGGATTACACGGAACACTAAGCTGGTTTGGGCTAAATTAGCAGCATACGGCGGTGACCTCAGAGACTGGCTAAGATTGGAGTATCTAACGGTTTTTGAACATAAAATTATTTGGGATGGAATGAAATTGAGGCAGTCAGCTACCCCCATCGCTTCTTGTGAGGATCGCCGCAGTGCCAGTACCTGGCGTGCGTCCTGTCTTCTTCTTCGCTGCCTCTTCTTGCTTCTCTGCTTCTATGCTCTTCACGTATGATTCGATGTCTTCTACAGGTAGCATCTCGATTGTCTTTCCGGGAGCCATGATGGCGATCTCGATGTTCTTTGCCCCCGTTTGAACAACCTCTAATAATGATTTGACGGTCAGCTTGACGGTTTCTTCTCGCTCCATGTCACCTTTGTGGTTTCGCTCGAGGAATTCGCGGACTGTCTTGCTGGACCTGCCTATCGCATTGGCTTTCCTACGCCACGTCAGTCTTTATGCAGAATTCAAAAGAAGCATTAGGAGAGGGACCTACCACGCGGAGTAGATGCCTGAAGGTTCGGTTTGATAGAGTCGCGGTGTATTGTCTCCCTTATCAAAACCAACAATCAGAGTACTGATTCCAAACGGCCTAACACCTCCGCTCTGTGTGTATCGCTGTTGTACGCCAGCGACGTATTTCGTAATGTACTCGATTGTCACCGGATCCTCGACAGTCAGACGATGCGACTGAGCTTCTAACCGAGCTTTGTCAACCAGTATGCGAGCATCAGCGTTCAGGCCTGCGAAAGCGAGGCAGACGTGCGTGTCCACAAGGCCGATCTTCGAAGGCGTGATGCGGGTATCTTGTAGCTTCATCGCGGATCGTTTTTCGCAGCCCAGCACCACAATATCCTTCCCTTTGACGCCAACGGCACAAGTCCCTAATGACTCATAAACACGGAATCACCCTGACTTGATGCAATCCCCGGCTTACCTCGTTTGACAGCCTCCAGCGCATATTCGACTTGGAACACATGACCATCCGGGCTAACAGAGAAGCTATGAGTTCTGTACTCGACCCTTGTTAAATGATCGGAACTTACCTGAAGACTTGGGTAACGTCAGCTTGCTCGTCAGTAGCTTAATCATAAAGAATGCTTACCTGACAATGCTCTGTCGTACCCCGAAGCCATTATGTGATGAGGATGTGTGTCTCTGTTGAAGAAATGAGAATCCGACGAAAGATTTACGGAGGTGTAGAACTAAATCAGTGGAAATTCTACAACAATAGAGTAAGAGGTAAAAGCACGGCGCGTCCTTCTGAACAGAGGCCGACGATTTTAGCGGGTCGGGCTGTTGCCGTCTGGTGCCGTAGCTTGGCACATTAATTTCTCCGCATAGATGATATTACAGTTGACGCTCACTATTCAATAACCGCCGAGGTTAATATAACAAAAAAACTTCGAAAAACCACGAATTTCAAACACGCAACTTTTTTCAATTTATTTATTATTCAATTATATTAAAATTAAATATATTTTAAATTACTATTTTATTTAAATTTAATAAATACGAATTAAAATAAATTTTAAAAAAGTAGAAATAAATTATTAAATATATAAAAAAAACATACATTTTAAAAATTTCGATATTTCACTCTTTCGCATTTTATTACTTTTATAATATTAATTAATAAAAATAAAAAATCGCGCGTTTATTAATTTTTTTTTTAAAGATATAATTTTTATTTCTTATATCGTATTTAATTTAATATAAATTATTATTATATAAAATATATTTTATAATAATATTAATTTATATACGATTATTTAAAATATTTTGAAATTTATTTAAATTTTGATCGATATATCGAAATTTAAAATATTTATTATTATTATAATTTATATAAAAATCTTTTATTTTTTTAATATTTATAATTATTGAAAAATTAATAATATTATTTTTATAACTTTTATTTTTATTAAAAAAATAACTTAAAATCGATATTATTTTTTTAAAAACTTTATTTATTATTTAAATTTTAGCGAAGAGAATTTTGTAATTATTAAAGAGAATAAATGAAAACAATTTATATAATATAAAAAGCTTTAATTATTTACGAACGAAATTCGAAAGAATTAAAGAATTTTGCGTACTTTTAAATTTTATATAATAATTAATAAATGTATAAAAGAAAAAATAAAGCGAATTTATTATTTTATTATAATGTTAAATAAATTAATTGTAAAAGAATATAAGATTTTTATAATCGATAATAAAGATTTTTTTTATAATTATTCGTAATATTTTTTTATATAAGTTTTAAATAATAATTTGAAAGTTAAAAAATTAAAATATATATTAATTATAATAAATAAGTTAATTATTAATATATTATCTTTTAACATTATTTTCTTTATAAACAATTTTTTTAATAATTTAAAATTAATTATAATTTTAAAAATTAAAGAAATTGCGATATGTGAAATTATAAAGTTAATTCGAAAAAATCTTTTAAACTTGCTCATAAAAAGAAAATAATAATTTTTTAAAAATATTTCGTATAAAGTTTTTGCGATTTTAATATAAAATAATGATTTTATAATAATTTAATAATTTAACAATCTTATTTTAACACTAATTATTATATATAATATTCGAAAAATTAATAATTTTATTTTTAAAAAGATAAAACGTTTTAATAAAATTATTATAAACGATTAAATTATTTTATTTACTTTCAAAGAAAATAAATACGATATTTTTAAAAATAAATAAAGATTTTCAAGTTTTTTACTATTATAATAAAAATATAAAAAAAATTAATCGATGTTATTATAAAATCGATAAATAATATTTACGAATTCTTTTAGAAATTGCGAGTGTATTAAAAGTTATATCGTCGTTAATAAAATTATCGTCGTTAAAATATATAAACATTTATAAATCGAGTTTTATTCTCTTTTCAAGCTTAAATCATTAAAAAGATATAATAAATAATTATTTCAACGATTTATTATTTATTATCTTTTATTTATTTTAAAGTATACGATTATAAAAAAGAATTTTACTTTATCTTTATCGCTTCGTTAAAATAACACGATTTGATTTTCGAAAATCAAAAATGAATAAACATAAAATCGTTTTCGATATATTTAAAAACAAGATATTATTTATATTTAAACGATATAAATATAATAATAATAAGATATTAATATTTAAAATTTATCGTTTTTATTAATAATATCATTTATTATCATTTTACGATCTTTTTAATTTGTTATTAAAAATGAATTAAATGAAAATAATTTTAATATAAATTATTTCAAAGATATCTCAAATAAAAAAAGATAAATATTAATATTTAAAACATTTGAAAAAAAATGATTAAAGAATTTAATTTTATCGATATTATTGAAATTAATATATCGACTTATTATTATTTAATTCGAAATAAAATCAATAAACTCTTTTCTTTGATAATAAATAATATTTATAATATTTTTAATAACTTTTTTAAGATTATATTATAATTATAATAAAACAATCGTATATTAATTAATAAATCATATTTATGCGATTTCGAAATTAAATATAAAAACGTTATAAATTTTACACATTAAAGAATATTTAAGTTAATAATGTTGAAATTCTCACTTTTTAAAAAATCCTTAACAATTTTTTTATAAATTATCATAATTACGTAAATGTTTTTAATAAATCATAAATAAATATATTATTTTCACATCGTTTTTATAATTACAAATGAGAACTCGTTAAAAAAGTAAATAAAAATATATTATTTAAAACTCGAATATATTTAATATCAAATCACAAACTCGAACAAATCAAAAAATATTTAAACGAAATTAAAAAAAAAAAAATCGTATTTAATTATGCTTTATTCGTTTCATTTATTAAAAAACTAAATAAAAATTTACGTTTTTATATAAATTATCGAAAATTAAACGCTATTATTAAAAGAAATCGATATTTTATTTCATTAACAAATAAGATTTTAATAAAATTATAAAATTATAAATATTTATACAATTTAAATTATCGTTCTTTTTAATAAATTTCGAATGCATTTAAATAACGAGAACTTTATCACATTTGTTATATTTTTTAAAATATATAAATATCGAATACTTTCATTTAAATTAATAAATAACTTTATTATTTATTAATAATATATAAACGACATATTTTTCGAATATTTAAATAACTTTTATTAAACATATTTGAAAAGAATTTTATTAATAATAAAATTAAAAAAAAAACACGTTTAATATATTCGATTAATTCTTTAAAAGTTATAAAAAATCGATTTATAAATAAACATTTTCAAATGTAAATTTCATATTTAAAAAATTAAAAAATTAAATTTATTAATATTTATTAATGAATTATAAATGAACTCAATTAAGATATAAATCGTCCACGATTAAATAAAATTTACAAATTTAAAAAATATATATAAATCTTTATCGACTTTTGTAATTTTTATAAAAAGTTTATAAAAGATTTTTTAAAAATAATTAAATCGATAATTCGCTTAATAAGATAAAATGTTATTTTTGAATAATTATTCGTTTATCTAAAAGTTTTTATTTAATTAAAAATTAACGTTATATAAAATTTTATTTTGCGACATTTCGATAAATTTAAAAAAGTTATTTTAAAAACGAATTTATTAAATTATATTAACGAAGAAATTTCATCACAATATGATGATAAAAAAATATTATATTTAATAATCTTTTATAACAAAAACCTAATTTCGACCGAATGCAATTATCAAATCTACGATAAAAAATTATTTATTATTATTTGATATTTAAAACATTAACGATTTAAATTAAAATATATCGATATTTTAATTAAAATATTCACGAATTATAAAGATTTTATATATTTTATTAAAAAATGTATCTTAAATCGATATTAAATTAAATATTTCGATATATTATTTAAATATAATATTAAAATTATTTATCGTTCGAAATTACGAAATCACAAAATTAATATTTATATTCGAATAATTAAAAGTAAATTTATCGACTTTATAAATAAATGATTTAAATAATAGTAATAAATCATATTTATATCGAATCGATTGAATCTCGATAATATTAAATTCGAAATTAATGTTATCGATAATTTTCTTTATTATAAAATGTTTAAAATAAATAAAATCGATAATAAATATAACGAAATACGTAAAACAATTATTAATAATAATAATAAAATTGAAAATAATTACATTCAATAAATGTTTTATTACGAATAATGTTTTTTATTACAAAAATCGCTTATAAATATTTAAATTTATATACACGATTATTATTTAAAAAATATACGATTAATTTATATATAATTATTTCGAAATCGTTTATATATATAAATTATTTAAATAAAAATATTATTAAAAAGATATAAAAATAATAATTAATATATATATTAATAATTATTACATTTATAAAAAAATTAAAACTTTTAAATATCGTAAATATAATTTATTATAATTATTTTCAATTTTATAAAAACGTTAATAAAACATTTTTATAAACTTTATCGTCGATTTATTATTATTAAAAGATTATAACGTTATATAAATCGTAATAAATCGTTTAATTAAAAAGCGTTATTACGTATTATATACGACGAAAAATAATAACACATTTATTAAAAACATTATTAAAATATTTATTAAGAAAAAATTTTATATATACGAATTATTAACATTAATAATATTCGATTGAAATTCACAATTTATTATTATAATATAAAAATCTTTTTGCAAAAAACTCGATATTTAAATTAAATTATTTACGATCTTTTATTTTAAAATAAATAAATAAACGAAACGAAATAATTAAAACTTAAAACGTTATTTGCGTATTTATTGCAATCATATACAAAACGATTAAGTCAAATAAATATTTATAATCGAATTTGTGAACAATAATAATGTTTTAATCTTTATTAATGTGTCGCCTTTTTATATAAATAAAGATTTTCATTTTTATATAAACTTTAATTTTAATATTATTAATTACGTTATTATTTAAAAATGTTTTAATTTTATAAAAATAGAAAATATTATTAATTATATATAAGACGTTTTCGTTTATATATGCGATAATTTGAATAAAGCATAATTTGCGATAATCGAATAAATTAATCGTTATAAAAAAGATATAACGTTTAAAAAAGACGATCTCGTTTTTTTTAATAACAAAAACATCGTTATTAATAAATTATTTAAAAAATTAAACGATAAAATGTTCGATTCATTTAAAATTATATTCATTATCGATTCTTTTTATAAATTGAAATTATTTAAAATTATAAAAATTTATAACGTTTTTTATTTTAAATTTTTAAATTTTATTGTTATTAATTTATTATTTAATTAAAAAAACTTTTTTTTTAAAATTATTATCGTTAAAAATAAAAATAAATAAATAATTAAAAATATATTAAATTTAAAAAAATTATAAAATCGTTTTAAATATAAAATTAAATAAAAAAACGTTAATAAAGATTTTAATTAATATAATATTAATAAAAAGTAATTCGATAATGCAAAAAACGTAATAAAAGACTTTTATAAAAAATATTCGAATAAGTCACGATAACAAAAATTATACGCTATTCGATTAAATTAATTATTAAATTATAAAAGAATTTTATTATTCACTTTTCTTTTTTCTTTTTTTTCTTTATATGTCGTTATTATTATAACGAACAATAACGATTATATACAATTTTCCATTAATTTACGTACGTTTTCACGTTATATTTTCAACGATAAAATCGATCGAGGTTATTGACGACGATATATTAATTTGAGATTCAAATGAACACGCGACCTTTTTACTCATATTATAAACACCTTTCGAAACTCTTTAACGACGTTTAAAAATCTCGTTATCGCCGTTTTTAACTTTATTCGATATTATATATATAATAATTTATAAAAAACATTATTTAAGACATTATTAAAATATATACGAATTTTAAATAAAATTTAGCGTTTGCGACTAAATTCGATTCGAAAAACTTAATTTAATTATATTATTTGATTTTTGCGATTCTTTCTTCGTTTAAAATATCGATTATTAAATAATATTAAATATTTAAATGCTTCGACGATAATAATAACGTTATTTTTTTTAAATCACGTTATTTTTAAACGTTTAAAACGATAAAATATTATAATATTAACTATGTTATTAATAAACTTCTTGCGATATATTATTATCGTTATTATTATTAACTTTTCTCAATTAAATATAATTGTTAATTAAAGATTTCGAAAATATAAAATAATTAATAAACACATTTCTTCGATTTTTATAACGTTGAAATATCGCTTTTTAATAAAAAGAAATAATGTTATGAGCGTATTTTATACTGTTAATAAAATTAACTTTTCTTTAATATTACATTTTTTGAACATTATTTAATTTGTGAGATAACAAGGTCTCTTTTCAATAAAGCTGCGTAGTAATTAAATAATTATGAGATTTATAAACGTAATAACGAATTTCAATCGATAAGTTGTTAAATGAATTAATAATTAAAAAAGAAAAAAAAAGAAAGGGAAATTGCGAGTATTTAAGACTTTTATTAAATATATTAAAAACGCATCTTAATTATGTAACACGTAATTTAATAAACGATTTAAGCGAGCTTTATTAAATTGCTTTAAATATTTTCATTTTTATAATTATTTTCCTTTTTAAAAAATTCAATTTTTGAATTTTGATATAATTGCGTATTGCAATTAAATGTTTACGAACTTTTTATATTCATTTATATTATTCATTATTAATTAAATGTAATTTAAATTAACGTTTATTATTTTAAGACATGTAAACTGCTTATCGCAGACTTTTATAAACATATTAATATGTTTATATGCTATAATCGCGATAGCGCAATTGTAATTATTGTTACTTTGATTAATAAAGCGCGAGCATTTTATAATTATGTTATAATATATTATTATTATTATTGCGAAATGCGATTATTGTTATTAATTATTATAATTTTATTGTTATTATCACCTAAAAATCGCGTTAATAAATTCAAAATCTTATTTTTATTTTTATTTTTTAATAACAATAACATTAATATTAACATTATCATTAATAAATGTTATATTTTTCTTTATATCTATTATTTTATTTGCATTTTTTATTATCGTAACAATGTATTAACGAGTTATACATTATCGTAATAATAAAACGTATATATTAATTAAAATAATAATTAAGCGAGATTATAATCATTTAATTTAATTAATTTTATTTTATAATAAACATTTTAAAAAACATTTAAATTTATTTAATTGATTACGAAAATCGATAAAATTCGTAAAAAGCATATTAATAATGTTAATAATGAATTTAATTATTTTTCGTCGTCATTATGATCTTAAAAACCGTTTTTTTCGTAAATTAAAAATTAATAATGCGAAAATTTTTGATTTATAAATGTAATTATTGCCGTCGCCGCTGTTGTTTTTATTTTTATTTTTATTTTTATTATCGTTTTTATTATTGTTTTTTTCTTCTCTCTTATTTATAAATATAAAAAATTATTTTGAAAAATGTTTAATTGATGAAATTGATAATTATTATTATTATAACGATCTTAATTGTTTTCATTTATAAATATTCGCATTTGTTATAAAAGAATACTTGATTAATGAGATTAATAATTATTTTTATTATTATTATTTTTTCTTCTATTTTCTTTCCCCTCGTTATTTAAAATACATTAATTAAAAAAAAATTAATAAATGTTTAAGAAATTGCGTTAACGCGTATTAAATTCTTATTTATTTTCGTTATGTGCGTATTTTCGCGAATGATCCTCGCGCGACTTACATCGAATCGCGAATTAACACGCGTTAATTTAAATGCGATCGATGTTTTCGCGAGAATCATTTTTGTGTGATCGATCTCTTCGTCTTTATTTATTAAATTGTTATATATATTATCGTCGTTATCAATAACGACGTTCGCGACGTCTTACGCGTTTGAAAAAATAAAACAATCTTGATTAACATATATGAAAGTTTTATTAACAAAAGTAATTGTCGTGCGTGTCGTCGTCTCTTTTTTTGTTATTGTTATCTTCATTATTTTTATCATTATCGTTATTATCTTCATTATTATCTTTCGTTATCTTTTAACGATTTTTATTAATAAAAAATTATTTTTTAACATGAAAGAATATATAAATTAATGTTAAACAATTATATTTATATTTATGATTTTTAAAATCATTATTTTTTTCGTGATGCGAGACGTTTCAACGCATTAAAATATGCGTATATATACGTATATATAAATTTTCGAGGTTTTTTTAATCGTTTTTATTAAATCTTTTAATCAAAGATTTATTTATGAATTCTTTATTGTTATTTTTTTTGTGATTTATTTCGTTTTTTAATTTTTTATGACGATTACGTTCTTTATTTCGTTTTAAATATTAATTTATGTGATTTTTTTGCTTATTCGAAATTCTTAATTGCGTTTTTAACATTTTCGAAATATTTTATTAATTTTCACGAAGCTTTATAAAATAAAAAATCTTTTTAATTAATAAAATATTTAATCTCGTTATTGCGAATTTTTTTATTTAACATTTTATTAACTTTTCATTTTTTTTCGTTATTAATCAAAATTATTTATAATTTTAAATTATCGATACGCGAATATTAAGATTTTAATAACAATATATAAAATATAAAATAAATTTTTTTATATTTAATAAAAAGATTCAATTTATAAATTTGCGTATTTATCTTTTTTAACATTTCAAAAAATTCAAATTATTTATAATCGAGTTTCTTTTTTGATCGTAAAATGCGTATATTTAAATTTCGCAATAATTTTTTTTTTTTTAAAAAATCATAATATGATAATAATTATTATAATACTTTATTTGTTGCTTTAACACTTATTTTCATAATTCTTTTAAATGCGATTTTATATTTCGTAATCATTTTGCTTATTTTATAATAAACGATGTTTTTTTTTTTTAAGATTTTGCTTTTAAAAACATTTTTTAAATCTATTATATATTTTATTAATAATTTTTATAAAATTTTATTGATGTTTGCGTATATGTTATTATTATATATAAACGTAATTATTAATAAAATCTCAGATTAATTATTTTGTTTATAATTATAATAAATTCGCAAATAATGTTTAAAAATTTGATTTTATTTTTCAATTTAATTATTTATTTGAGAGTGAAACGCAATGTTAAATTTTCGTTTTATATTTAAATGTTAATATAACGTTATTTAAAATTTGTTTATAAATAATAAATTTCGATTTGAAATCAAATTTCGCATTATATTTTATAACGATATAAATTCTCGTTATATGATATTAATAAATTTATTAATTTTCAATTTTTTTATAATTATTATATATGTTGCGTGTTTTATTAATTTATTTATTAAAATTAAAATAAAATCGCAAATTTTATTAATATATAAATTTCTCGCAAATGATAAATTTATAATAAAATTTAATATTATAATATAAAATGAATTCACGTTATTTGATAATATTAATATTAATTCGTTATAAAATTTATAATAATAAATTCGCATTTTTTAACAATCGAGATAAATGCGAACATAATTTATTATATCGCTTATTATATTTATTTAATAATATTTAAATTTGATATTTTTTTTAATGCGCTTGCAAGAAAAGTGTTTAACATTAAAATCATTATAATTTATATAAAGAATTTTTTTTTATAATAAAATCGTTAAAAATATAAATTATATCATCATAACGTAATAATTCATTTTCATCGATTTTTTATTTCGAAAATTCATTTTGTTTAATAACGTATCTTTAACGTTATTTTTTATTTATAACGAAAACGATTTTGCGTTATAATTTGAATAATTATATAATTATCGATTTTCATAATTTCAAATAAAACTTTTTCGATTTTAAAATTTGATAAATTAAAAGTCGAGATGATATTATAACATTTAAAATGCGTGTTTATTTATCGAATATTTTTTTATTTAAATTTATGATTTGAATATTTGTGACGATAATATCATTTAATTGTTTTATTAATGTTATGAATTTGATTATAACAAATACGTTATTACGTTTTTATAAATTAAATTAATATTTTTAATTGCGAAGCTTGTTTCGCAAAATAAAAAGAAAATCATTATTATTATTTTTATTATTATTCGATTTAATAATGTTAAATCTCTTTAATAATGCATTTATAAAATTGAATTTATTTTTATAATATTCGATTATAAAGTTAAACGCAATTAATTTCTCAATTTAACGAATTTGTTTTATATTGAATTTTTTTATCATTATAAAATAACGCAAATTGTTATAATTTGAGATCACATAAATGAGATATTTACTTTTTTATAAATAATGTTTTCAATTTTTAAAATTTAATATAATCGTATATAATTTTTTATTATGTGTGTTTTAACGAAATTTAATTTTTTTGAATTTATAATTAAAAAATATAATAAAATGTTATTGCTCGTTTTTAATCAATTAATTAAATATATTATTTACATTTATTTTAAAAACATCGATTTTTATGATAAACGATATTTTTTAATTATAGTGTTTTAAAATAAATGTTATGATGAATATTCGCTTAAGAGTCTTAAAAGCCTCATATATTTTTTTAATAAATACGAAAAATGATTTGATTTCGTTTTTTATTGTTTCGCGCGTGATATTAATGAAGAATATAATTATTTATAAAAATTCTTTCACAAATCGACGATAAAAGTTTGCGAATTTCAAAAAGATTAATATGTTTTTAACAAATTTTGATTTTAATTATTTAATGATGATTTTAATGCGTGTTAACTTTATTTAAATGTTATGTTAATTTATAATAAATTTTAAAAAAATAATCTCGTTGCGATTAAAAACGCATTTCGATAATTTCGTATAAAGTCGATGTTTTAATAATGCGCGTAATATCGTTCGCACGTGCTTTTAATGTAAATTTTTTATTTTAAAATAAATTAATATGTTATTCAAATATATTACGCAAAAGACGTCGATATATGATTTAAATGTTTTATTTATATATGTTTAAAAGATTATAAAAGCATTTGCGAGATTAAAAGACATTATTTGATATTTAAATTAATTATAATAAATTCGAAAAACGATTTTTCATTTATCATTTTTTCGAATTCGTATTTTATGATACGCATTATAAATATTAATTTTGATAAAATGTTTCGCATATGCGAATCTTTTCAAAAATTTTAAAAATAAAAATAATAATAATGAATAATTATTCTTGATAATTATCTCGTTAAACTTTTTATAATCGATATATAATCGCAATAAATTATTTATTTTCTTAATAAATAATATCAACGAATCAATTTAATTATTTAAGAATCGAATTCATTTTTTTTCAAACGCGTTATTTAAATAATTTTTTATCGTTGCGAGTTTATTATACGATATATTATAAATCGAATCGTCTTTAAATAACTTATTAAATTACAAATTTATAAAGTGTTTAATTTAATCGTGCGTGTTAAAATTATTAAACAATTCTTTTAAAAAGACTTTTGATAAACTTTTAAGTTGTTTAAATATATTAAAATTATTTAATTGCGTGATATCATATCGCATAATCTCATCGCAATTATTTTCATTATTTTTAAATAAAATCTAATATGAAAATACGATATATATTTATTTTATATTATGCGCAAATATTATATTGATCAACGACATAAATAAATTTATATTCATTATTGCGATATTTATTTACTTTTTATCATTTATAAAAAAATCGCGATAAATTCAAAATTGCTCGCGTCAATGAATATTAAGATCGATATTATAAATTCAAAAAAATTCAAAAATAAGATCATATTTTCGTATATTCACGATATACGTTTTTAAAATTTGCTTTTGCTTTTTGTCTCGATTATTTATAAAATTAAATGTCAAATTATGCGTTTTATATAAGAATATGCGATAATTATTAATAACACGTATCATTATTAACACGTATTCAAATTCAAAAATTTACGTTTTTTTAATAAAAGATTGCGACATAAAGATTTTCTTATTATCGATATTTATTAAAATAATTATTTCACGTTTATCATTTAACGTGATGATTTCGTTTTTCAATATTAAAGAGTGAAATCATTATTTAATAAATGACGTGTTTAATGTTGTAACGACAAATATTAAACTTTTCTTTTTATTAAAGATTCGATTGCGTGTTTCGTTGCTCATAACATAATTTAAATAATTAAATAAATTCTTAAAATGTTTTTTTTATTAACAATTTCAACACTTAATTTCAATAAACAGAAATCTTTATTTAATTTTAAAATCGTTATTTTCAAATTTATTTTATATAAGTTTTCGATTTTGCGACATCAAAAAAAACGAATTCTTTTTTTAATTTTTTTAATTTTTAACATATTATTTTTAAGGTTTCGCATATTAATTATTATTTTTTAAATAATTTGTTTTATTGTTAAGATGAATTTTATTTAAAATAAATAATTTTTTCGTTTTTTATAATCTTTGCTCGATATTTTAATATTATTATAATAATATAATATAAATAATAAATTGAATTGCGTTTTTTATTATTTTCAAAAAAAAAAATCTATTATTTTATTTTATAGAGTTTTTATACGTTTCGCATCGATTATATAACGATCTCATTGCGATTATAATATAATAAAATAATTATTAAAATTTGCGATCGATTAATCGTTTTTCATAATAATCTTAATTAATTAACGATCGATATTATAAAATTTGATGATTAAATTACGAATTTAATTTAAATATTATTTTTTATATTCATTTTAAATAAATTCGTCGATATCACATAATATAACATTTCATATATTTTTTTAAATTTGTTTTTTAACATCAATTAAGAGAGCAAAAAATCAACGAATCTTTTTTTCGTTTATTCAAAAATCGATATGAGATATCGAAATAATATAATTTTCGCAATTTCGAAAAAATATAATAATCGAATTATAATTATTAAGATATTATATATTAAACACT
Organism: Alectoria sarmentosa; assembly: GCA_009733775.1. NCBI lineage: Eukaryota > Fungi > Ascomycota > Lecanoromycetes > Lecanorales > Parmeliaceae > Alectoria > Alectoria sarmentosa. The sequence goes on from WOGZ01000263.1 coordinate 34,234, forward strand.
TTAATAACGTTTATCTTTTTATAACTTAATTTGCGATAATAATTATTATTATATTCACGACGATATTCTTATACGTTTTACATTTCGATTAATTTACATTTTTCGATAAGTAAATGTTTTTTAACATTAAATTTTAAAAATCGAAAGCGTTAAATTTAAATCAAATCTGCGAGATGAGAATCTTCGTTAATAAATAAAAAATTATCGAATGCGATATTTTAATAATTATTATTTCGATCAATAATGTTATTAAAATTCGCATCGATGTTAAAATTGATATTATAATTATTTAATTGCGAAGCAAACGTGTTTTAATGAAAATCGTTTATTTAATTAAAAACGTCGTCGATAATTCGTAATAAAACGTTTTTATTTCGCAAATTAATAAAATCGATTCGCGAATTATTTATTATAATTAATTAAACAATTTTATATAAACGAAATTATTAAAATTATAAAATAATAAGGTCTCTTTTCAATGAAGTTGCGTAATAATTAAACAATTATGAGATTTATGAACGTAATAACGAATTTTAATCGATAAATTATTAAATGAATTAATAATTAAAGAAGAAAAAAGAAAAAAGGGAAATTGCGAATATTTAAGACTTTTATTAAGTATATTAAGGACGCACTTTAATTGCGTAGCACGCAATTTAATAAACGACTTAAGCGAGCTTTATTAAGTCGCTTTAAATACTTTCGCCCTTATATAATTAAGTTTAACGTGTTTAAATAAAAATATTTGCTTTTAAATTAATGTTTTTTTTATATATATATTTTCTTCTTACTTAATTGTTTTATTCAATTTATTTATATAATATAACTTTATATTAATTTTAATAAAAAGCGTAAAATTAATAATTATTCTCGTAAATTTCTGTTTAAATTATCGTTAAAAATACATAAAAGATATTTCGCATTATATAAATATATAATTATATTAAAATATATAATTATTATATTAATAATTAAAATAATTTTTATATTAATAATTTTTATTTAAAAATCGAGTAAAATCTTTATATTAAACTTCGCTTAAATGAATTTAATAATAATACTTTATAATTATACTCTTTAAACGTTACGTATATAAAATATTAAATCGTATTAAAAACATTTTATTATACGATTTATTTATAAACTTTAATAAACGAGTAAAAAAATATAATAAAAAAATATAATAAAAAATAATAATAATAATTTGCGCTCGTGTAATTTAATTTCAATATTTATATTAAAATTTTAATGTTATTATTTCTTATTAACAAACGCTATTTATAATATAATAATTTTAAATAAAAAAAGAAAAAAGTCGATAATTAAATAATAAATCCTAAAAATGAGAATATAATTAAGTAAAAAATTATTAATTAAAATATAGTCATAATTATAATAATTGTAAAAAAAACTTAATTAATGAAATGTTAATTTAATTCGAAAAACGTTATATTCGACACTTAATCAAATTAAAAATCTTTTAATAAAGTTTTTATAAAATATTATTATTATCGTTATAATTATATTATTTTTTATTTTAAAATTATAACGATAATATATAAATATTAATGTAAAATGTAATAAACTAAATTTTTAATTATAAAATTTATATTTAAATTAAAGTCGTTATTGCGCTTTTTTATTAACAGTTTAATTTTTTAATAATATTATATATTATTATTAACTTTATATATATTATTAAATTATTCATTTTTTTTTTAATAATATTAATTTTTTTATTTAGTTTATATATTTATTATAATAACATTTTCGTTAATTAAATATATATATAATTATTTCGTTATTAAACTATGCTTAAGTTTTTTTTTGCAAAAAAATTTAAATAACTTTTTAAAGAACTTTTTAAAAAAGAAATCAAATTTTTATTTTCTCGCCATTTTTTTATTTTTGCGCAAAATTATTTTAAAAATGTTAATAATTTTTAAAGTTTTCGTCGAAACAAACCTTCGTTTTTTTTTAAAAAAACTAATTCGATTATTTTTAAAGTTATCGTTAAAATAAAAGTTCGTATTTTTTAAATAACAACGTCGACGATCTTTAAAGTTCTCGTCGACGCTTTTAAAATAATATTAACGACTTTCGAAGTTTTCATCGAAATTGTTTTTAAAATTTTAACGATTTTTTATAAAGTCGATAACGACGTAGCGTTAATCATTTTTCTTAAAATTTAAATTTTTATAAAAATTTAAACTTTAAAAAAAAATTAATATTTAATTATTTTATAAAAAAAAATGCTTAATTAATTTAATAAAATAAATAATGTTTAACGATTAAAAAATGATATTATGATAATAAATTCTCAAATTCAATTTTTTTTTATATTACTTAATTAAGTTTTGAAAATCGTTGAATTTTTTGAAACTTTATCATCTATTAAACTTAATCTCGTATTTTCTTTAATAAATCAAATATTTTATAATAAAACTCTTTTTTTTACGCATTGTTTTTTTATTAAAAAGTCGTTCAATTTCATAATTTCTCGATTCGTTATTATTAAAAAAAATCGACGATATATATTAAAATCGAAAACGTTATTAAAAGTTGTTATTTAATATTAAATAAGATTTTAATTATATTATAATAAAAATGAAATATATTAACTAATATTCGAAAACGTCGAGTTTATGTATTAATTTATATATGTATTCGATTATTTAAAAAAAATCGACGTATTATTATATTAATTTTCTAATAATTTTATAATAAATAAACTTTTACATTTTTATAAAAACGAAACAAAACTCAATTATCGATTTTAAAAAACATTAATTAATATTAACGATCGTAATAATACTTGTTTATTATTTACGCGAAATCGATAACATTTTTTCTTTTAACACGCGCTTTAAAATAATTAATTATAATAAATAATCTTTTTTTTCAATAATTTATAAAAAATAAAATAGTAAATAATTTAATTAAAAACATTTATAATGTCGAAAATAAGTTCAAAAATTTAGGTTTATTAAATACGTTATTCGCTTTCGAAGTCGTTTTAAGTTATTTTTATAATCTTAATTTTCGAGTATTATTTTAAATAATATATTAAATTATCGAATATATTTTATTATTAAAGTTTTTTAAATTTCAAAATCTCGATTATAGCGAAAGAATTTTAAAAGTATATTTTTTAATATTATCTCAAATTTAACTTCGAAATTAAACGATTTAAGAGAATTTCTCGCGAAGATGTTATCGACTATAATTCGAAAATATTATCTATATTTTAATAATGTTAATATCGATTATTACTATTTCGAAACTTTAATGTTTCGAAGTTTTAATATTTCGAAGCTTTAATGTTTCGAAATTTTGATGTTTCGAAGTTTTGATATTTTAAAATCTTAATATTTCGAAATCTTAATATTCTTTCGAAGCCTCGATAACCTTTTAAGATTAACGACTTAATTTCGAATTGTCGATAGTGCGAAATGCGCACGAGTGTTATAAGTAATATATATTACTTTTATACGCTTTAAGTTATTATTAATTTTCGAAAACGTATTTCTCGAATTGTAAATAAATATTTTCGAACCTCGTTAAACTATTAAATATATTTCAAATTTTCGATAATGTTTTAAATTATATTAATAATTTTTTTAATATATAAACGTAATATTTTAAAACAATTTTTATCGTTTAATTAATTCTTTCGTTAAAAAACTTAAATAAGAAAGTTTATAAATTGAATAAAAAAAAGATTTACTATTAATAATTATTTTAAAGATTTCTTAATTAATAAAATCGAAATATTTAAAAAATATTTTCGCTTTATTAATTATTAATCAAATTAATTTATCGACGATAAATTAAATGATTTAAATAAATTTATAAATGTTTAATATAATATAATTAAAATCGTAAAATTATAATAATATAAAATATATTATTTACGTCGTTAAATAAACGCAGATAAATGAATATATATAAAAAATGTAATATTATTATTAAGTTCAATGATTAAATTATATAATAAAATTAATCTTTAAAAATTAAAAAAAAAACTTCGAAATATGTTAAATAAATATATATTTATTAAGCATTTTTATTAAAAAGATAATTGCGAAATTAATTAATTCAATTTAAATTTTATAAATTTTATAAAAGTTTATAAAAAATAATATTTCGATAACGTTATTATGATTCGTTCTTCGATATTACGACTTATTATAAATTAAGACTAGTTTTATAACTCAGTTTTACACAAGCGTATCAAATTATAATCTGGCCTTCTACTTTTGCATGCATACATTTATACTTAAAACTTCATAATTAGAATTTCATTTATATCACGTTTAAACACTATTATCAATTTTACGTGTAGTTTCTAAGAAACGCATATCTTATATAAAACGTATACGATTAATCGATTTAACAATCATCTTCTCTTTTAAACTTTAATTTTTAAATGTTTATATTAAAAAAAGAACTTTATATAATGTTTATTAAAAAACTTTCAAATTCTTATAAAAATAAAAGAAAAGAGTTATTATAACGTTATCGTTTTTACGATATAATATTGCGATTTATAATAAAATTATTTTTTAACGTTAAATAATAATAACAATTATATTATATTATTAATATAATAATATTTTTTTTAAATGTTAAATTATAAATATTTTTATTAAAACGATATAATAAATAAAAATCTTTCTTTAATATATGTATTCGTTTATTTAATTTTTAATAACGATATATTAAATATAACGATTTCGTTTCTTTTATAAATAAAATTAACAATAAAATTAAGAGATAATATATTTTATAAATATTATAATAATAATATAAACTTTTTAACGTTATTAAAACGCGCGTTATTATTCGATACTCGTTTATTATCGCATCGCGATATTAAATTTATATATAAAAACTTCAATTTTTTCTTTTTTCTTTTTTCTTTATAACTTTTCTTATTTTATTCGTAAATGCTTAATTTAATTATGCGATAATAATAATCTTATAATTAATTAATTAATAACCTTTTTATTATAATATAAATTTAAAATTATTATAAATATCGTAATTTCATTATTTGCGTTTAATAATTTTATTAACATATTTTGTAAACATTTTATATAATAAAATAATAACATTAACATTAATATTAACATTATTATTATCATCATCATTATTATTATCATTAACAATAAATTTATTGTCGCTTAAATAATTGTAATTATTAATTATCGATTATTTTGTTTTAATAATCGCTTTATAATCGATATTATTAATAATTTATAATAATCGATTTATTATACAAAATTTATTTTTATAAAAAAAACGATTTTTATATTCGCGATAAATTCTTTTTTTATTTCGAATATAAAATAAATAAACGCGACATTAATCGTTGCGTTAAAACTTCGTTTATTTTTTAAAATAAAATGCGAAAGAATTTGCGACGTGCATAACGTTATAATTTGACACTTGATTTTTCTTACGCATAAACGCATATCAATAAAATAATTATTTAATAACGTGAATAATAAAGGCGTATAATAACGATAACTTTAATTTTATTATTATTATTATTAATTTATAATGCGAGCTCAACGCGACAAAAAACGCATTAATAAATTAAAAAATATAAATAAACTTTTAAAACAAAAATTCAATAACTTACGTAAATTCAAAAAAAAGTTAACGAATAACGATAAATCTTCTTCGAAAAGTTTGAAATTAAATGTTATTTTAACGAATAATCTTATAAATAATAATAACGTTACGTTATCGACTTTTTTTAAAAATTTATTTTCGATTTAATATTTAATCGCGAAGTTTGTTATGTTAAGAGAGTGTAATAAAATTAAATAATTATTTATTTTTACGATAACGTTGATATAAAAAACTTAAAACACTTTTTTCAATAACACTTTTAAATATTTTTTTAAATTATGTTTATAATAATAATATATATTTTAATATAATATATTTTCGATATAACGTTTTATAATTTAAATAATAAATAATAATATCATTTTTTAATACATATATTTATTATAATAAAAATGTAAAAATGCGCTCGCAGTAGAAATATCGCTCTTAAATATCATAATTTTCAATAAACATTTAAGTTTTATAACGTCGTTTTCGCTTATTATACGATAATATTTTATATAATTAATTAAACTTTTCAAAATCGAATTTTTCATTTTATTATTTTCGTTTATAATTCGATTATTCATTAAAAGTATTAATTAAATCGTTAATATTTAAAATATTTTTATTTAATTTTTATTAATTATATTTATCGTTTTAATTAATTTAATTAATTTTATATTAAACGTTTTTTTATTTTTTATTTTATCGATAATTTTTTCGATTTCTCACATTTTATCGTTATCGATAAAATTATAAATTCACATAAATGAAACATTTATTTCATTCGCGTATTCGCGATGATGATAAAACTTAAATAACGATATATAAAAAATATTATAAATCTTATAAAAAAAAATCGATACGTTTACGCGTTTATCTTATTCGTAATTCGAAAAAATCTTATAAATTTATAAAACAACTTTTTATTTAAACGTTTTTATTTAAGATTTTTAATTATTAATATTATTAAATCGCTTATTTTATAACTTTAAAATTAATACGATTTATTATATTATTTAGTTTAAACTGCGATAACGCTTCAAAGGCAATTTATAATCTCATTTAATAATATTTATAATCTTTTTATTTTATCGTTTATAACGAGTATCTTTTTTTTAACGAAATTATTCTCGATTTTTTATCGAATTTCAAAATAATAATCATATATTAAAAAAACGATATCGTTTCGATAAAGAAATATTAATTGTTTATATATATAAGATTAATTATAAATAACAATTTGATTTAATTCGTTTATTTATTATTAATAAATATACGCAAAAATTGTTTTAACATTTAATTTTGCCGCTTAATTTATTTATCGATTTATAAATAGAAAACGATATTTAAACGTCGTTTAATTTTAAATATAAACAAATTACGAATTAAAAGTTATTGATAAATATAAAGTCTCGATTGTTAATAATATTATTTAATATATTATAACGATATATTATTTTATTATAAAATACTTTTATCAACGTAATAACATTAATTATAATTTTAATAAATTAATATTTAATTATTTTCGTGAATTAATTAACTATTATTAAAATAATGTTATATATAACTTTTTTAAACTTATTTAATAACAATTTATAATAAAGTTTATAAAAAGCTTTCTTTATAATTTCGTGATAACGAAAAGCGAATTAAGTTCATTATATAATTAATGTCGCGACGATTTTATTTATTAATATATGTTATAAATATTTATATACTTTATAATTTCTTTTAAAAACTCATTTTAATAATATTTTCGAATAAAGAGTTTATGCGTTTTCGCAATATTAAAATATTTAAATAATAAATTATTATTATAACGATTAATGAGCTTTTTTTTAATAATATTATTTTTAAAAATATGAAAACAATCGCTATATCGCAGCAATTTCTTAGAAACAAAAATTTATTTTTATTACATTTTTAACGTCATTTTAATAAAGTATCGAAATTAATATAAAATAAACGTTTTTAATTATTATTCGTTAATCGATGCGATTTTTTATACGTAATTTTAAATGCGATTTTAACTTTTCTTTTTGAAATAATTATTTAAATATTTATAATTTAAAATGTAAACCCTATTATGACGATTACTTTTTTGTCTTTTTATAATAACTTTATATTAATTTAAAGCGCAAGTTTATTTTAAAATATTAATAACAATTTAATATTTAATAATAATATTTTTTTATAATTAAAGCGCCGCGATAACGTATCAACATAATTCAATTTTTTAATTCGATAAAAATCTTGAAATTATAAACAATTAATTTTAATATTTATTATACTTATTTAAAATTACATTCTTTTTATTTAAATTTTTTTTTTAAGATTATTATAATCGAGTTATATTTTAATATAATAAATCTTATTTTTTAAATAATATCGTTATTATTTTATTATTATTACGATAATAAATAATTTTTAATTATAAATCTTATAATTTTATTTAATAAAAAACATTTTTCGAATTTAAAAAATAATAAAACGTTAATATTTATGCTTATTTTATTAAATAAATATAATCTCGAAATTAAAATTAAAAATATTAATTTTTACACGCAATTTTTCTTTCGAATCGTAATAACGTAGAAATAACGTTTTCGAAAAAAGACGTTTTAATTATGAAAACATTTTTTTAGCGCTCTCGAATTATATAAAAACTTTAAATTTTTTATCGTTTTTATTATTTTTTAATAAGTCGATTAATAACGTAATTATAATAAATAAAAAAAATTTAAAGTTTAAAAAAATCCATATTTTTTAATAACTTTTTAATTTAATTTAATTGCGAATAATCGTTATTTGCTTTTAATTTATTATAATGTTTTTAATAAATATAATAAATCTTAAAAATTCAATTTATTAAGTATAAAATTAACATTTTTTCAAATTAATATATAATTGAAATTAACGTAATCGTTTAAACATTTATTTAATATATCGTTAATATTTTAACGCATTAACGTTATAAACTAAATTATTATTCAAATATATTATATAAATAATATTTATTTAATCGATAAAAGCTTTATTAATGTACGCTTAAAATATAATCAAAGTATTAATTAATTTAAAAAATATAATTAATTATTTAAAATAACTATAACGAGTGCGAAACGTAATCTTTTATTTTGATTTTTTTTAATTCAAATCTTATAATAAACGTTTTTTAAATTTAATTTCGTAAAAACTTTAACGTTATATAAACGATTTAACGTTTTCGTAATTAAGAATAACGAATATCGATTTTTGATAATTATCGTATTCAATTTTTTATAATTTATATATAAACGCAATTCGTTATTCTTTTTAAATATAAACAAAATCGACGTTTTTATAAAAAAAAATCGAATATTAAATTTAATCTTTATAAAGAGCATTTTTTAAATACCGTCGCAATTTCGACAATTTGATTTAAAATAAATTATATAAAAACTCGTATAACGATTTTTTATCAATTTTAATTTTAATAATATAATTCTTTTATTTAAACATAAACAAAACATTAATCTTTTTTTAAAAAACAACGTTTTTATATTTTAAAAATTCTTTAAAGATTTTTATTAAACTCTTTTTTTTTTCGCTTCGCGTTATCGCAGCGTATACGATTACGAATATATTAATTTTTTTATCGATGTTTATAATGAATTAATCAAATTTCTCAATTTAAATATTTTTAAAATTAATTTCAAATCTTTATTAAATCGTTTGAAAATTAAATAATATATATAATTAATTTAAAATAAACATATTTAAAATAACGTTAAAATCTTATTAATCGATAACATAAAATAACGTTTTATATTATTTATTTTAATTTCAATTATCGATTAATTAATAATTTAATATATAAGCGTTATAATAATATATACTTTAATCGTTTAACGCTTTTAATATCAATTAATTAATGTTATTATAAAATTATAAATCTTATTAAATCGTAAATATTTATTAAATTAAAATAATATAAATTTCAAAATCGAGTAAAATAACGAATTATCTTAATTTATTTTAAATTATAATTCACTTTTTCGTGATAATATAAAAAATAATCTTTATTTTTCGTTTTTTCGACTTCGCTTTTAAGACGATTACGAAATTAAATCGTTTTTTATTATAATAACGACGATATAAATAAGTAATTTATTTTTAATCGAATAATTAAATTTAATGTAAATTTTTTTATAATCAAAATAAATAAAATTTTTATATTTAATTTCAAATTCGTTTTTTCGCTTATTTTCGTTACTTTTATAAATATATAACGTTTTAACGTTATTATTATAATTAAATTTATTAAATTTCGAAATTTCGAAATCCAAATACGAACTTTTTACGTTTTTATTTTAAAAAGATTTTAAATTCGAATCGCGATTAGTTTTTCGCGCACAAATTTAAAAATTCGTTTATATATAATAATTATAATAAGAATTTTCTCGCATTATTTAAGCACATTATTATTATTCAAAATTCGATTTTTTAATATAAATTAAAACTTCGCAAAAAGAAAGTTGAATTTATACTTTTTTATTAAAAATAATAAATAAATTTTCAATTTTTTTTTAAATAAGCTTTAAAGATCGTAATTTTTTAATTAAACTTTTATTTAATTTTAATTTTATTTTTTATAAACGAATAATCAACGATTAATCAAATCGATAATAAAATTAAATAAAAAGTATTTAAAACTTTTATACGTTATATTAATAAAATTCTTCTTTTTATATTCGATATATTATTAATTATTAATTTTTTTCTTTAAAATTTTTATATAATAAACAATTTTAAAAACGTCGATGATAAAATTTTTAAAATTTCTAATAAAAGTAATTTTCGCATCGCGAAATTAACGCATATACTTTTTTATATTTTTATTTTAATAAAATTTTAATTTCTCGAAATAAATAATTGTAATTTTAATAATAAATATTTTCGTTAAAAACGAAATCGCGAACGTAATAATTAATATTTCGAATATAAACGAAATTATAAACGTAATAATTAACGCTTTTTAACGATATTTTATAAATTTTTACTGCGAAATTCATTATTGCGAATTTTTAACGTAAAAAGTTCGCGTTTTTTTAAAAACGACGATTTTTTTTAATACGTTCAAAACGTTTTTTTAAATTAATTTCTCTTTTAAAAGTAAACTCTCGAAATTCGTTAACGCTGCTTAAATGCTTATTTTAATTATTTTCGATTTTAAATATTCGATTTTTAAATAAAATTAATATCGTAACGACATTAATTTCTTTTTTCGAAAAATTTAAAAAATTGAAATTATAAAACGTATTATTTATGTTATTATATAAACGCAAATAAATAAATATATATAAAAAACGTAATGTTGTTATTAAGTTTAATAATTAAATTATATAATAAACTTAATCTTTAAGAATTAAAAGAAAACTTTAAGGTATATTAAATAAATATATATTTATTAAACACTTTTATTAGCGAAATAACTGCGAAGTTAATTAATTAAATTTAAATTTTATAAAATTTATAAAATTTTATAGAAGACAATGTTACGATAATGTATATTTTATATAAAACGTATACGATTATTCGATTTAATAAATAATATTAAAATAAAGTCGAAAATTAATATATAAAATAATATTAATAAAAAATATATCGTCGACAATAAATGTATAATAACATTTTAAAGTATATTAATATTTTTCTTTTATAAAAAACGAAGTATACGCATTTTAAAAGATTAAATCGTTTTAACTTTTAATATTTATTATAAATTTTCTTTTCGTTTATTATTCGATAACGTTTTTTGAATTATAAAATAAAATAAGCGAAAAATATAATGTTTTTTTTTATATTTTAATCGTTTTTTTTTATTATAATTCGTTAAAATTTTTATTAACGATTTTTTAATATTTTATATTATAAAAATAAATTTTTACTTTATTATTAACATAAAAGTATTAATTATTTTATAATAATATTTTCATTTATTTATCTTTAAAAATCTTAACGAAATAAATGTTTATTTAATTTTTTAATTTCTTATTAAAAGATTCGAAAATGCTTAAATAATATTAATATTAATATTATTATTTTATTTAACAATTTTATTTTTATAATTAAGAATTTTTATACGTCGATTTTATAAAAAAAAATCGTCGATAGTTTTTTTAACATATTAATTAAAAGATTTATGTTACGATATCGAATATTTATTTCGTTAAAATACTTATTTTACTTAATTATTACGTTTATTAAAAATATATTTTGTTAAAAATATAACTTAATAAAATTATATATAATAAAATTTTATTAAAAAAAATTAACTAACTTATACATTATTAATAAATATTTATGTTACTTTTATAATATAATAATAAAATTTATACGATTTTAATTAATTATCGTATAATTTAAAACTTATTTTATTATTCATTTAAATTTTTATTACTTTGCAAAAATTTATTGCAAACGCCCTTATTTAATTACTTTTAAAGTCTTTTATTAACGTTTTCAAATTATTTATTTTAATTATTTATTTATCTCACATTGATAAATTATAAAAACGAAATCAAAATTGACGAGATTCGTGTTTCTCTCAAACGAAAAGCAATTATTTTAATCTTTTAAATCGACGATTCCATCGATATTATTCATTTTTATTAAAATTTATTAAAATTTATTGCAAGAAACGTGATTTGTTACATTATAATTTATGTTTTCAAATTTTTCAAATTTTTAAAGTCTTTAATTACGTTATAAGATAACAAAATAAAAATGAAATTTAATTCGTTAAAACTCGAATCAATAATAACGTAATCATTTAATTAAATCATTAATAAGCCTTTCTTTCGTAAAACTATTAAGGTTTTCGACGAACTTTTTAAACAATTATTCGAATTACCTTATCGTCGCTTATATACGATTAAATGATTTGTTAACTATATGTTAAAATATACTTAAATTAATTTTCGTCTGAACATTATGTTCAAATTGTAAATTAGTTATCAATCTGATTGAAGTTTGTTATATATAACAAATATTTATTATTAACAAATTGTTATTGTTAACAAATGATTCGACCTTTTGTCGACAAATTGTTGAAGAATTGTTGAATCATTGTTATGAGATTGTTGAAAGAAAAAAAATTTGTTATCATTTTTTTGAAATAATTTTAACAATATTTCATATTTCTTTTAACATTATTTCGATTATTTTTTAACATCAAATTTCGATAAAATTCTTGCGCATTTTTTGTTGAAATGTCATATTAATATCTACATTTTATGATTATCGCAATTACGTA
>WOGZ01000264.1:0-46743 GCA_009733775.1 Alectoria sarmentosa
ATCTTTTATGATCGATTTCTCGCGACTTTTAAAGATTTATATTATATGTTTATATGATCATTATTATGAAATAAATTTATACGATTTCAACGATATAATAATTTCGTAAATATGATAGAGGATTATAATGTTATTCAAAAAAGAAAATAATTCGTTAAATGAGAGCAGAGGTTTCTCGGAAGCCGCTCTGCCGTTTCGAATAATGACATATTTGAATTAAATATATATCGATATATATACATTCAAATTTCGTAATTTTTAGCTCATTGGAAAGCTCATGTCAAGTTGTATAATCTGCGAAATTATGAAAAAATTATATCCTTAAGGGGGTAGGGGGCAAAAGATGTAAGATTTGTACATACAAATTTGGTGAGGGCGCTCGGGAGGCCTAAACGCCGCTATCCGGGCGCTAACCGAAAAGCGTAGTGGTTTCGAATTTATGATTGGCTGCACATACAAATTTAAGGTATTTTAGCTCAGCCCTACACTATTCTTTTATATAATAGAGATACAACCGAGTCCCCAAGACATTCACATAGCCCTAGCCCTAAGATATATGAGATACCATGCATACAAATATTGCATTTTAAAAGCACCTGCCAACACCCAGCGGAATGAAGCGCTAGCGTCCAAACGCTCCTGCGCCAGGCCATTTCGCGATTGGATGGACAGCCTTACTCATGTTCCGAGCGGCGAAACGGGCGACAGCATAAGCTGGACGGGGAGCGGGAACGTTGCGCAAAACAAAAGGAGGACAAGGTTCATTCTGAAATGCCTTTGATCATCGACAGTCTCCGATCTCCAGGGAGCATGTCATGCAAGCGGTTGCGCGCACAGCCGACCACGAATGCCACGTACATTCGGTCGGAGCTTGGAGCCCCTCCCATCTCCAGTCTTCCGATGACATCATCCCAAAAATTGTTTCGACCGATGGCAATGTGTAGTGCTCAAGGCGTCTACCGGGGTCCTAGTGCATCGCTCTCATTCATACGAGTAACCCCGGTCGAGTCAAAATTCAGAAAAACGACATTCGATCCTTGCGCAGGAAGGAAGCCACCGGCTGCCTCTCAAAGTGGTGCATAATCTTCTCCGCTGACCTCTAGACTCATTTCAATGTTCGCGACAAGAGGGACGTCCTCGGGTTTGGATTGTGCTTCTCGCATGTCGCATCAGTAGCATCTACACGTCGCCTGTCGCAACAGGCTATGCAGGCGGCACCTTTCTTTCATGACGGAAGATTTGTCTACCCTTCGGATCTTGACTTGCTGTCAAAGACGCCACCGGCGGATGCCGGAAGTGAAGGGGCAACCTTACCACATATAGCTTAGCGGCATTGCAATGCCTAAGTACATTCGCAAGGAACACAGCAACACTTTCGGTGACTCTGATCTTACGAAACTTTGATTTGCGAATTTTTGGGCTTCTTTTCCCACGGAACCTCAACTTTGATACCTACATCCTAGAGTTTTTGTGATGGGAGGTTAAGACACAACACAAAAGGTGCAATTCCCAATCCGGCTTAGCTTGCCCAATCACCCGCCGGTGACGCCTGTTGCACGACGAGATACTGCATTACCCTTGTCGGTATGGAGGGTATAGCAGTGTTGATGAAGGCAGGTTTGCTGGCACCAATCACAAACACATCGACTTTTCGACTTTTCAGCGCAGTAGTCAGAGCAATGGCGTCGATATGGAAAGAGGTGTTTTTAGAGCGCAACTTGGCGCATATAGAATCATAGTCGGATTATCACGGACTGGGTACATATAGGGTCTGTGCTCAGGTGGTAAAGCAATAGCAATCATACGGTAGGTAGCTGTATATTCTACGAAGGAGATACTCGGTGCGTCCAGAAGGTTAGCACTTGCTGGTCGAGGGAGGACAGCAATCGAACGGAGCTCACATCCGTCCTAGCGCGAAGATCGATTAGCGTCCTCGATCTACGAACTAAAGTACCTACCTTGCCTTACCTAAGGTACTTTATTAGTCTCCCGGGCTCGTCAAAAATAGAGTTCAATGACAGCAAGTCCGGTCTCGAGGCCAGAAAAGTGACCAACGAAAAATCGGACCATCACACTTCAGCTTGGCGATTTGTAGTATTGATGACGGAGCACATTTCATAAGCTGAAAAACTAACTCGGTAATATATTCCTTTGATTATGGACTAACAGAAGTTGAGAGAAGATACATATACCTACCTACATGGCAATCTTTTGATTCTGGCGGATTCTCGTTGAACTCTATTTGGCCTCGAGCGAGCCGGGCTCCTGGGTCCAACGCCACTGAAATACCCTGGAAGCGGGTGTAGCCTGTTGCGGCTAGCACGCGAGGGTGATAGATACCTACTTTACCGTGATTTACTTCTCGGCAGCACGAGTATTACTGTACAATTATATCATTGTATGAATCTGAGAAAACTCCACAAGGTCCCAACCCCTGGAGTCCATCGAGTCACGACAGGAATGTCTGGCTTAGCGTCTTGGATGCCTGGAAGCATGTGCCACTGCCACGATGCGACAGGTCCAACGGCTACTCCACCCTCCATCCATCAACGTACCCACGTGGAATGTGGATGGAATCCAAACGCCGCCAGTCGAGAATCCCAAATTTGCACACTGCTCAGTCCCAGCCTGGGGTCGATATCGATTCCTCGCAGCCCAAGTCACCAAACGGGTCCTGCTGCCTCACCCACAGCTTCTCACCGGTAGGTAGGTATAGGTAGGTATCGGGCGTGCGTTCAAACGTTCCATGAATCACGACGCAAAGTATTCAAAGTTCGTGCATGATGCACCGAACATGCTTCTACATGCATCGAACATGCAAGGATCTTCATCAAATTTTCCCACGTCGGAAATCCGATCAACTCCTTCCAGCTGCCGATCACGACGGTGAGGTTGCAACCTGTCTCTCGATATGCTTGGCTCCCAACGGCTTTTTGGACAGATTGTACAGAAGATAGTGTGCTTATACTTTTCACTAGGTATCATCGTACATCACTGTATCGAAAATCACATCAACGTTTGAGTGGGACCAGTCGGGCATTAAACGATGAAGCAGAAACCGAGGATTTGCTGTCCTGCAGCTTTCTAGCTTCAAATTCTATCGAATTTCTCCTTCCGTGTCGATGACTGCGTGTGAAAGTTGATCTTTCTCATTCTCGCCAGTCATCTTCCAAAGAACCTGCATCAGATTGAGCGAGGGCGTTAACGAGAGTCGAGTGGCTCCCTCGCTAAAGCGGCCAGAACTGTCAGCTTGCCTTGGCCAAGCCAACAGACGTGTGGTTCCGGCCTCACGCCCCATCAGGCTTAGGGTGAGGCCGTGAGCGTCGCTTTACGCTCGCATGACGCGGGTGAGAGAGAAGCGGGCTCCCTCGGATTTCTGCAGACTACGTTGTCATTTGGTGCTCGGTAGAGCTTTCCGTAACCTGTAGCTAGCTTCATGCCTGCAGGTACTCTGAACATTTTAGACCGCTGTCAGAGGAAGATAGCGAAATCACATTACATGTACATATAGTTGGTGCTAGCTTCGCCTACTGGTGCTGGAGATGATGGCAAATTCGCAGTATAGCTGAGGCTAGCTTCGCTCACTGGTGCTGGAGTTGAGGGCGAAATCACAGCATGGCTGAAGCTAGCTTGCTGTACTTGCGCTGGAGATGATGGCAAATTCGCAGTACGGCTGGAGCTAAGCCTGGTCTACCTGTGATGGAGTTGAGGGCAAACCCACTGGAGGGCTGGAGCTAGCTTGGTGTGCTTATGCTGGAGAAGTTGACGGTTTTCTCCTCGCTTCCGATTTGTCAAAGATAATTGCGAATTAAGTGGGTAGGTACTCTACGTGGGTGTAAGGAACAGAATTGAGAGGGAGAGGGAGGGAGAGAGGAATGCAGACAAAAAGGTGTCCAATCAAAAGCCATTTCCTCTATACAGAACGATCTATACAATGTTCCGGCCTGGGTAATCTGGACAACTGATAAGAGAAACACTGCCAGCGTGTAGATGCAAAGCCATAAGTCGAACGCCTGACGCTCACAGCACCCAAGACCAGAGCATCCACACCCCCACCGCCCCTTCCAGCAAACCCCAGCACCATGTGAGCCCCTCCACCCCCATGAGCGACACCGCACCGCTTTTGGCCGGCGCCGTCTTGCTGTTTGTCGGTGCCCCGTTGGTCTTTGCCGGGGCGCCATTGGTCTTTGACGGTGTCACCGACGACGTGGTGGTCTGGATGGTCAAATCGATGTTGCTCGCGTCAAATGTCACATTTTTCCCGTCGCTGTGGATGGCCTCGCTGCCGAATTGGGCGGTGCCGAGATAAGTGGAGGCGTCCATTTTGTTGCCTTCGACGAGGTACTGGAAGAGCGGGAGGACGTTGAGCTGCGAAAAGGACGTCATGTTCTCCGGAGCGACGAAGCTGAAGACCTCCTGGCCCGGGCCGGGTTGGTTGTTTTGGCCAAAGTTGTGGCCAGTGAAAAGAGTACTGGGGGAAGAAAAGCAGAGGTGTTAGCTAGATGGTTCCAGGATTATCATTGAGGAGTTCGTCCATTGACTCACTAAGACTTGCCATCCAGCACGGCGCTACCAATTGAGCCGTTCGCGTACCCTATGGGCTCCGTCGCATCTATGGCGGCAAACCAGATCATGACTTCAAATTTTGGGTTCGTGACGTTGGTGGACTGCTTGAAGTCGGGATCGAGGAAGAAGTCGAGAGTCACGTCGGCCTTTGCACCAATGGCGGTCAAGCCTTCGACGTCAAAGATTTTTGGGTTCCCGTTCGCGGTCGGGTACATGGACCAGTTTGCGCTGACTTCAAGTGCGGTGATGTTCTGAAGCATCACAGGGAGGTTGCTGGATTTCGACTTGACATTGGCATAAGAATGCACCTGCGTTTCCAAGTCGGTGTCGCCATTGATCGTCCACTCCCAGGTGGTCGAGAAAGCGGTTCCATCTTTTTCGTCTTCCACCTATTGAGGCTTTAGAAATCCGCCTTGATGAGACATGGGCTGGAAAGATGATACCGTTGTGCACTGCGCTCCCGACTCGTATCCTGAAGCATAGGCACCCCAAGCGTTGTTTTCAACTATGGATCCTTATTAGATGGTGTCCGGTAGTATTGGAAGCGCAGACGTTGGACTTGCTCATGTACTGTCCGGAAGTACTGTTGAAGGTCTGATATTGGCCACACAAGACGGCTTGCGCGGCCGTCTTCTGTACTGCCGAGGTAAAAGCGACGACAAGAACAATGGCATTGTATAGAGAGCTCTTTACTAAGGCCATCTCTACAGGAAGGTTGAGAGATGTAAAGGGTAGAATCACAGTGTAAAATGAATGTTGTCTCTTCGTAGAGGGGCCAGCCTGAACGATGGTTATCAATCACCACAGGAGAAGATCAATCCAAGAGCCACCTGCGAAAGGCCATTGTTGTCACCCCATCGTCGAAGGATGGGTGGTCGGTGATAAGATAGGATGATAGCCAAGTCAAAAGAGGTGTGGAACGCATGCATAGACGATAGACAATAGTCGCATCTGGAAAGCCGAGGCCGTGCACTACCGTGCAGTGTCATGCAGAATGGGGAGTCGGGGGTGACTACATGTCGCATCTACGGGGCCCAAAGGGGGCACCATCATGCACGATAGTGGGTACATATCGCATATTGCTCGCATATTCTTGATTTTGGCGTGGCCCCCACGTACGTCGTTATGCGCCCAAAGGCTCGCCCTTAGCTGTCCCTAGCTGACCCTAGCTGACCCGGAGACTTTTTTGGAAAATCAAAGACCTGGTTGAGAAAATCCAACCTTCCGATTTGCCGCTCCAGCATAAATGCAGCACTTCAATTCGCAATTCTTTCTCAAAAGAACCACTTATTCCACGTAACGGATTGCCGCCCTTGCTCTTTTACCAATCGTGGCTTATTCCTACGGACACCTGGCCATGCAATACTACATGTCGACCAAAAAGTATATCTCGTTGATATCGTCAACAAACTTTCGGGACTCAGAAGCCTTGATTTTCGATTCTATTCGTGTCAACGATTCTATAGCCATAATATGTTGGTAGCACGTGATATGTAATTTACAACCGGCTAGCGAGTTGGAGCTGTCACCGTGTGTATAGAGTCCTAACTGAGCAGGTCGAGCCTACCTCACGGTGTGGAAAAAACGGCTTGATAGTTTACCCGTGGGGGTGGTCGAGATATCTTTTGTCGCTACTGTCGCTCCTACAGTCGATACGGACTGGTGAGTCTTGGGCCCAGACTAAGGGAATCTCTCGGGTTTCCCAACAAGTTGAAGCCTTGTAGCCAGCATCATGAACGACGCACATCAATGTCAACGAGACCCACAGTTCGGAGTCTTCAACTGTAGATCCTGCAGCTATGCTGCAGCGATCCTGCAGCCGCTATCGATTCTCACCATGCAATTGTGCCCGCCGCCAAAGTTACTTCACAAGAAGCGACTTTTTTGTGGAACAGTACAGATACTCGGTTTTTGGACAACGTCAGGGCGCTCTGGCTCTCCTTACTTGATTATATCCAGAGGGCCAACATAATTAGACAAATAACTTCATTTAATTTTGATATTTCCTCGTCAAGTTCCTGGTATCTGGGGTCTTCAACACCAACCTTGCCTTAACACGACTGCCATCAGCCTTTGCGTACCTTGCTAGGTGCGGCTTTGGTGGTGATCAAGCGCCCCTGTCAAATTCGATACTTAACGTGCCGAGCAATCCAACCATCGCGACCGCAGGTATCTTATATATTTCATCTCAAGGTCCGAGATGGCGATGACATACATACCTGAGGGGTCGACACGTGAGGGGTCGATACGCGAGGAGTCTCCACGAGATACGCCTCCTTCGTCAGAAATCTGTATCTGCAAGGAACAGCCCTCCACGACGGAAATCTCCTTTTCCAAGGAAGGGCCCACCACCACGGAAATCTCTATTTCCAAGGAACAACCCAGCGTGGAACAAAATTATGCTGTCGAAAAGCTTAATGACAAGGACGACGCCGGCTACGTCCGATCGTGGAAGGTTCGAGTAAACCAACTGCTACCATTCACTTCATTGACCGCAATCTGTTCATACTGGCTGTATTTTGCCTTTCGCGTTAGGTATACGGTGGCTGCGCAACGGTTGAAGCATACAGTATATCCAGTGGCCTGGCTGTTCCTTTCCATTGAGCTCGGGGTCGCATGTGAGCTTCCTGACGTTCCTCTGATTAAATCTTCTCTTGAGTGTCTGCTGATGCAGCTATCTCATAGTACCAGTACTGCTTACCCAGATGTTGCAATGTCTCTCGATCAAACCTCGCCACCGCCCTAGACTGCGTGTCGTTGGAGAACATGTTCCTATGGTCGACGTTTTCATCACCTGCGCAGGTGAGGAGACTGAAGTGATTCTTGACACACTGAGAGCAGCCGCTGGTGTTGACTGGCCGCGGGACAAGATGCGTATCATAGTTCTAGATGACAAGAAATCTGACGAGGTTCGGCGGGAGGTGGAGCTGATAGGCTTGGAAAATTCAAGTATACACTATTCGGCAAGAACAAAGATCAAGGGCATGCCACACCATTTCAAAGCAGGGAACCTCAACGGCGGACTAAAATACGTTTCAACTCTTGAAGGGGAGAAAGCTGAGTTTGTTGCTGCTTTGGATGCCGACATGATTGTTGAGAGTTTCTGGCTCCGAGCTATCATCTCCCATCTTATAACCGACCCTCAATTAGCATTAGCATGCCCGCCTCAGGTAAGTCGACGTCATTCTCCCCAGTCTGGATGGTGGTACTCTACCTCGTTCGGACACGCTCTATTCGGTATTTCGACTAACCAGTAGTAGTTATTCTATAACGTACCAAAGAATGATCCACTTTATCAAAACTTGGCGTTATTTTTCGGCATTCTGGAGGCTGTGAAAGACTCTATCGGATCAGCTTGGTGCACAGGGTCTGGCTATGCAATTCGCCGATCTGCTCTAGATCAGATCGGCGGTTTCCCCATCGGCTCAGTGGCTGAGGATGTCTACTGCTCGAACTTGCTGCTCGGAGCTGGGTGGAAGACATGTTACGTACATGAACCTCTGCAATGGGGCACGGTACCGGACTCATTCTCTGGCCATATCAAGCAGCGAGCACGATGGGTGAGCTCACACCATCCCCATGTACGGTAGTATTCAATTCCTGCTGACCATGACTAGACGATTGGGACCGTTCAGACTGCAGCAAAACTTAATTTCTTCCTCTACGGCCGAATTTGTCGGGGAATGAGTTTCCTTCATAGATTCTGCGGATTCGTTTTCACTCTCGGTACCATCTCCACAGTCTCCTCAACGGCTTCTCTCTTGATGTTTCCCATTGTCTTGGTATCTGGCTACAGGCTCGTTGCGTATGCAAACAATGACCAGTTGAGATGGCTCATCCGACTCGCCTTTTTCTCTTTATTTATCAACCGTATAAATGAGTTCATCGCATTCACGCCGGTTGGCTATCGTTTTGCCTGGCGTGGTAACCTCGGAACGTCCTGGATGGCACCCTGTCAGTATTCTTCGCTCACTTGGCATCCGTTCCTCGCAGGCAAGCATCCCTTTACTGATAGTTTTGTTCCGTGTAGATCACGCCGTTGCAATCGTCCGCTCGTTTGTCCTTCCCTCCTGGCTCGGCGGAGCAATGGCCAGCTTCGCCTCATCCGGCAGCATCGACTCGGTCATCAATGAGCGCGACGCCCGCACCCGTGCCCCCTTGGTACGCCGTCTAAGAGTAATTTTGTTGAACGGCGGAGTCCTCATCCACGTCATGTATATACTCTTTACCGCCGCCGCCGTCGCTGCCTCTCTCGTTCGCACCTTTACAACGACTGCAGACGCTTGGCAAGACCGCTTATTCTATGTCCTCACCCACGCGGGTTGGCCTCCATTGGTTTGGCTTGTTGCTTCGGTGGCTTGTACGGTTCCCATCAAATATGCGGTGGACCCGCCTGCGATGCCTGATCGTGAAGATTTGCTGCAGAGGGACAAGGATACGTTGATTGCGCATCCGACCGAGGGCGCGAAGCGAGCGAGGTGGGGGAAGAGTAATCTTCTGCACGAGGGGTTCTATGTGTTGATAACGGCTTATACGACGGCGATATTCTTTGGGTCTTGGTTTGTTCAATGAGGGACGGGGGCAAGGGCAAGGGCAAGGGCAAGAGGAAGGGTCAAGAAGGTTTCTATCAAAAATAAATAATTAGCGAATGTGTCCGAGAGTACAACTAAACCGGGAGGGAGGGATGGTACAAATAAACTTGGGGGAGAGGGGGTGGGGAAAGGGGAGTTTTGCGTAAAGGCTAATTAATAAATACCGTTCTACTGCAAGTAATCATCGCACAATCACATACAGGTGGTGCAGGTGATTAAAAGACGAGCCACAACAATGTGTGTGCACGTGGTTAATTAATTAATTAATTAAACGGCGGTGTAATAACGGGAGAGATTTTACGGCCGGAACATCAGTATCGCCGAGTGCAGAGCACCACGACAAATGGCATGCACGCTTGGCATCCTTGGCATGCTTTTTCCAGCTGCTTCGTGCCTTTTTGCATGGTAGTTGGCTACAAGTAAGGTCGTGAAGCATGTTTCGCCACTTCACTTACCCTTCATCCTCCATCGCATCACCTCTGCTTACTAATTAACAAGCTCACTCGCGAGAGTGGTCACGACCCTCCAGCTTCCATGTTTCTGCTTAGCTCGAACTTATAGTTTGTCGTGCCAAGCATTTCAGTCATTGCAATGGAACCCCACCAAACGCCCTGAGATTTACCTTCACTCCACATCTGTCAAATCTAATCAACTCACAGCTGTGTACAACCCTCACTTGATTACCCAAGTAAACAGGACCGCAATACCATACCTTACCTTTTTCTTTCAACTAATCCCTTCCCCACTGCCATCAAAATGGCCTCAGTAACGCAAGTAGCTGGGACGCATTCGCACTCCGCGCAATCCGCCATCGATTCGCAGCCGCAGAATCAGATTCATTCGGCCTTTTCTAGAGCGGGAGGACGTGGTGGAAGCAGAGGCCTGCTTGGTCAAGAAGGTGCAAGGGGTGGAAATAGACGAGGAGGGAGAGGGAATCGGGGCAACCGACCCGACGGAGCTCCCAACCAGCGAGCAAGACGCTTCTCCAGCTCAGTGAATCCCTCAGCACCTCCCATACCATCTCCTCCGGGTCTTGGTGGTGAAGGCAGCTTTGGTGCTCGTCTGACCAAAGATGCCGAAATAAAAGAGGGCCAGGAGAGCAAGGAGCAGGATGGGACAAAGGACGGCGTTGAAGCAGAAGTCTGCTTTATTTGCGCTTCGCCTGTGGTTCACAATTCTGTTGCCCCTTGCAATCACCGAACTTGCCATATTTGTGCCTTGAGGTTGAGGGCTTTGTACAAGACGAGAGCATGCGCTCATTGTCGGACGGAAGCCAAATTTGTCATATTCACCGATGATGCCACTAAGCGCTACGACGACTTTGTTGAAGCTGACTTCCAGGAGACCGATGAAGTGCTGGGCATTAAGTACGAGCAGAAAGAAATTTACAGTGATACAATTCTTTTACTTCGATACAATTGTCCTGACGAGAGCTGCGACATTGCCTGCAGGGGATGGCCAGATCTTCACCGTCATGTCAGGAGTATCCACCACAAGGTCCTGTGTGATCTATGCACAAGGAACAAAAAGGTTTTTACACACGAGCACGAGCTGTTCACACAACAAGATTTAAAGAAACATGAAAAGTTTGGAGACGATCATCCTGGGGCCGTAGATCAAAGCGGTTTCAAAGGGCATCCAGAATGTGGCTTCTGCAGACAGCGTTTCTATGGCGACGACGAGCTATATACACATTGCAGGGATAAGCATGAGAAGTGTCATATTTGTGATCGTAGGAACCCAGCAAGGCAACAACAGTATTACGTGGATTATGATTCCCTAGAGCAACATTTCAGGAAAGATCACTTCCTGTGTGCAGACCAAGAATGTATGGACAAGAAATTTGTTGTTTTCGAATCCGAGATGGATCTTAAGGCGCATCAACTCGAAGCACATCCCAATGGATTGACTAAAGATGCTAGGAGAGATGCTAGGAGAGTCGACATCTCGGCCTTCGACTACAGGACTCCACATCAAGACAACCGAGGAGGCAGGAGAGATAGAGAGGGAAGAGATGGGAGAGGCAGAGGAAGAGGTAGAGATCCGAACACTGAGGCTCTCCCACCGTCAACAGCACAACCTTTGCGTAGAGATGAGCTTGCTTATCAAAGGCAAATGGCGATCCAAAGCGCGCGGTCAGCCACTGCGAGGACCTTCGGCGACCAATTGACTTCTACCGACGCATACGCTGCGAGGCCAGCAGGCCGAAATCAAGACACGGTCACAGCACCCAGTAATCACACTACCACAAACAGCTCGTTTCCAGCCATAGACAATCTTCATCTCGACTCCGTCACCAATACAGCAGCAGATTCGCCCCAATCCACAGCACCAGTAGCCCCTCAAGAACAAGCCCGAAGATTGCAGCACAGCTCCGTCATGGACCGCGCTTCCACCATGCTCAAGTACGATCAAACCAAAATCTCAGACTTCCGCAGCAGCGTCTCATCCTACCGCACCTCCACCGTCACAGCCTCCCAACTTATCGACTCCTTCTTCTCCCTCTTTGACGTCCCCTCCGCGGATTTGGGCAAATTGGTCAAAGAACTTGCCGACATTTATGAAAATGAAACCAAGCGCAACGGCCTGCTCAAGGCGTGGAATGACTGGCGTGCTATTAACGAGGACTATCCATCATTGCCAGGGCCCAGTGGCGTCTTACCTGGCTCTTCAGCCACTGCTGCAGGTAGTGGAGGCCACCGAGTCTTGAAGCTGAAGAGCTCGACAGCCCAATCATCTCGCTCGGCAGTTAGCAAACAAGGCAGTTGGGGAAATTCCACCGCCGCGAATCCATTTCCTTCGATCCCTACGTCCTCGGCTAACAGAGCCGGCGCGGGGCGCGTTGGCGCCACACCATGGGTTGCCCCTTCTTCCTCATCAAGACCCTCGCCGGCATCACCACGACCAGTATCCAGACCATCAACCTCGGGTAAACCGAACGGTTCCGCAGCAGTAGATGCATTCCCGGCGCTGCCGGCCGCTGCAAAGCCCAATACTATGATGATGGGACTAACGCGTGGGACTGTGCGGTGGGATGATGGGAGGGGAAATAACAATCTTGCCAATCCGTGGGGAGCTGCGAGTGGTGGGAGTGGGAGTACGGCTCCTGCGGCTGATGTAAATGGAGAGGCTGACATGGGGAGGAAGAAAGGGAAGGGGAATAAGAAGCAGACTTTGTACAAATTTGGTTGATTAGCTTCTAGAATCGCAAGCCGTAATTAGACATAAGAACAGGGCATATCTCGGATGTATTCCTAAGTAGTATCTCTGCTATTGGAAGCGTCAACCTTAGCGTGAAAGACACAATAGCTTGCCCGTGTTCATGGAATACCATGATAGTCGGGCATGGTCCAACCCCCTCTCTGAACCAGCATTTTGATCACAAACATTATCTTGAGTACCAGAGTTCAAAGGGCACACGACCGTACACAAATAATCGATGCTGCTTTGGAATCAACCGCGGAAAAAAGGTTGGCACTACCGATGATATTGGAACACTCCCTGATAGATATGCCCGGTCACAGCGACAGTTGCATTCGCTTCCAACGAAAGGCCATCGCGGAAATGAAGTTCTGCTGCAATCCTATACCTTTTGCTTCGACTCAGAACCGCATATATATGTTGGAGGAAGGTCGTGGGATGGTGGGCATGACCAATGGGTCCTACCCTGTTATTGTCTTGGAATGGAGTGATGTGACACATGAAACGTTGACGGCATGCCTGTTGTCCGTCGGATCGTTGTAGCTGTTATGTATGCTTTTATGCTACTTGCTAAAGTATTAGGATAGCTGGTAAAATGGATCCAAAGGGGAAAGCTGGGCTTTTGTCGGAGACGAAGAGGGGTGCGAGAGTGCTTTACAAAGTCTGTTTGGACAGTTCTCTACGTTCGAAATACGTGGACGGAGGGCAAGATTAATTTTCTCCCGACTCGACGGGAAACGATGAACGAGCTCGACGAGCCGAGTAGAACAAGATGAGCAGCTCGCATCGAGTTGCCCCCAAAATCACAAAAGGCGGCCAGATAATACAGCACGCTAAGGTGCATCACGTGACTCTATGCCAAGACCCAGGTAGGGGCT
This sequence comes from Alectoria sarmentosa, assembly GCA_009733775.1. Taxonomy (NCBI): domain Eukaryota; kingdom Fungi; phylum Ascomycota; class Lecanoromycetes; order Lecanorales; family Parmeliaceae; genus Alectoria; species Alectoria sarmentosa. The sequence continues at coordinate 13,238 of WOGZ01000264.1, forward strand.
TGGCGTTTGGATTGAAATGATGAGGCTCAGTCGGGCCTTGCACATCAGGCACTGGCGGAAATCCAGTCGTTCCTGATCTCCTTTAATTCGCAGACATTGATCATCACCTTGATTCGGTAGGGAAAAGTACCTTTATGCAGTTTGGATCAGTCGACGCTCGGTTGCAGGAATAGTTCAGCGCCGCGCGTCCTCTGTTTTTCATTTGATTGGGCGTCCGGTCTACAGTGTGACTTGATCAGGCTGCTGTGGACCGAGAGGCTGAGGCTGACTTGGATCTCACCTCCATTCGTACCTCACTTATTTCCTGCACCGCGCATTTTGCATCCGCACCTCTCGAAGCATCTCAACCACATCTGCATTGCTTCTTCATCGGAGTACATCTCTGATGACTACAATCTTGTCGCAGTTTCTACTCTACCATCAGCCAAACTGCCCGAAAGACTGGCGAGCCTGTCCGCCCAGGCCCTTGATATGCTTCAACTTCGAGGGTTGATCAGAAATTTTCTAGTCTGCTAGTTGACTTGCTGGTGTTCTTTTCGATTTAATACGATTGGGTTAGCTAGTCTGAGACCAATGATTTGATGTGGAATGAGCAAAGCTGTTATCGGTCTTCACGCTTCTCCTGACGGCTTGCCCACGGACCTGATCAGATTCGCAGATGGTGATCGTGCAAGATGGATCCACTCTCGTTGACTGCTAGCATTATTGCTGTTGTCGGCGCGGGTAGTACGATCGGTAAGGGACTAAAAAAGGCCGTTGAGGCTAGGCACATGCCAGATGTTGTTCTCGACCTGAACAATGAAATTTCAGACCTTTGATACATCGTACACGATCTCGATGATCTTCTTCGGCAGCATGACCAAGTCGCTCACGGGGATCGAGGACCTTTGCCGGGCCACGCGAGCCTTTCGGGCGCTCTGGAACACGTGAAGCAGACACTCTTGGCTCTCGAGTCACTAATTGCATACGAACTCACTACAGTCGATAGTACGAACGGACGCATCAAGATTGACTGGTCTTCTTGGCTTCGGGCCGAGCCAAAGGTCCAAAAGCTGAAAGATGACATCCACATTGATAGAGTTCGCTTATCCTCAGCGCTGAGTTTTCTGGCATCGTAAAAGGCAGATCTCAGGTTATGACTACTCGGAACTACTGCTGACATGAATAACAAGGTCCACTTCTCTCGGCCTTCAGGATCCGATGCGGAAATTGCACGTTTCGATGGAAAAACTGGAAGCTCAAGTAGGGCAAACGAACGGGGTATTAGCCGGTCAAATGCAGATGATAACAGGTCTAATATGTAATACACTGGAACTCAACCACAGACACGAGCACGCGCTTCCAGGAGTTCAGCGGTCCACTGCCGAGGTCCATCCACCTTCTGATGGTTTGGTCATGCCCCAAAGGTCCTCAAACTTGGATCGTACTTCTTACGAAAAGCCTCCGTCAGGGTTCGTGTCATCCCAAGCTACAACAATTGACCTCACTCTAAGCTCCTGCAATCTGAACTGCACTTATGCGTGCCACAAAAGGACTCGATTCAGAAGCCCAAGATTTCTAAACACTATAATTGGGTCACTCTTTCTAAGATACAACGCATCGCCGCTGTTCGAACAGAGATGTAACAAAGAGCATTATCGACGTCCTTCAAGAGACATTACTTATACCTATGCTTTTCCCCGTTGGTTCTTAGATCGTGTAATAATATTCAAAATGTCGACCACTATGCCAAAAGGGCCAGAGTTGTGTATCAGAGTTACGAGGATACGTCCTCGTGGTGCCGAAATCTTCATTGCAGCAGCGGATAAGTCTGAAGTCGCTGTCCGTAATGTTGAGCGACTCTTACTTACTGGAGGAGCATCGGTACTTGACGTCACCCCGGATGGCAGAACGGCTCTCCAGGTAATAAATAGCACTCATTGTAATCATGTAGAGAGTACTTAACGTAATTGATAGATCGCCCTTGTGGAGCAGAATTTCAAAGTCGTTGAGTTCCTTCTGAAGGCTGGATCTGATGCTTCTCAAGAGGATCATAGACGCTCGTGAGCATATTCCGGAGGTTTCAATATAGCCTCAGATGCTAAATGTAAATAGATCTCCCCACCTTATCTTGGACTACACGAGGGGCGGCCAAGAACAGACCCAAGAACCTATCGCTTTTATTGCAACGAGGTGTCAACATCAATGCTGCCAACTCAAGCGGAGATACTGCATTGTTATACGGGATCTTGCGGAACTCTCACAAAGCCGTGGGAATCTTGCTGGAGCAAAAGACGCTCGAGTACGGTGTGAAAGGATGCTGCGAGCATACTCTGCTTCACTGTGCTGCATTATATGCCGATCTGGAAATGATCGCGCTCCTTCAGTCTGGAGAACTGAGCCAAATCGACACGATGGCAGTAGACATCGATGGCTATACAGCACTAGATGCTGCTATATGGCGGAGGGATTGCAATGAGAAATGGTCAAACTTTATATTAAAGGCCCCGGATGAAGATCCATTGGAATGGTTCGCAGCCTTTGAAGCGATTTTGGACGGGATCGTCGAAAGACAAGAACGCTTTTATCACGAGGCAAACACCGAAGACGAGGATCAAGAAATTTGGGAAGATGCCTCAGAATCTGCCGATGCATGTCTCGTGTGAGCCCCCAACGCCACGATATCTGGATGGGAGAAGAACCCTCGCACGCTCTCGTACGGCGGGGATGATGACTAAACGATGTGGAATCCTGCAATTGGGAGGCCCGAAGTCGGAACCCTGGTGGGTTTCGAGTGTGGTTGGAGCACGATGTTGGCTGCTTTTTTTGGGGTCAGGAGTCCCAGAAAAGAAATGCGCTTTGTGAGTTTTGGGTGGGTAAAGGAAGTTTGATTGCTCGGAATGCGGAAAGGGAATTGTAGACTCTGCGTTGCCATCGGTTTCAATTTTACAGTATTCAAATCTCAAATGGAAGTTCATAGTGTTTTGAAGCCTCAGATGAATATTGAATAGGGGTCACGATATGATGTCTTCACACAACAGGGCGTTTCTGCTGTTACATGCATCAATAATAATAGCATGGACCACACGATAGCTGACGCGCGTCCATGAATACCAACAACACTTAGAGATGTTCCACTTTCCAAGCCAGCACTCTGAGTGCAAATCTTGACATGAATACCAGACTTCAAAGGTACAGTACCGTGCATAGATGGTCGATCCTGCATTTATTCTTGGGAGCATCTAAACTTCGATCGGGTACAAGCCCAGCAAAGAATGGCCTTTTGAATGGAAATCTGGGACGATTCAAGCGACGTTGTGAGCTTGAAGGGGTCAAAGCCCAAGAAAGATGGCCCTTTGAGTATGAAAACGAGCGCGAATCAACCAATATTATGGATTTGAAGGGGTAGAAGCCCAAGAAAGACGGCGTTTTGAATACGAATCAAGGTTGAGTTGAGCAATGATGTGAGTTTGAAAGGTTAAAAGCCCAATATATATATCATTTTGAATATTCAGCAAGCTCAAATTCGAACAATGTCTAAAGCTTCGAACGGTAAGAGCCTAATATAGTCGCCCTATTTATCGTCTGACAAGCTCAAGCAAGATGTATTCCAGACTCAGCAGCATCGAAATAGAGCAAAGAGTATCGGTCTCTAATCCTCATCGCCCGCCTCAGACTGGAGAGCACCCGTCATCTCGAAGCGCTGCTCTGGGCTCCACTCCATGCTTCCTCCTGATTCTTCCAGTTGGCTACCTTCACCTTGGCTCGTGGAACGATCCTCGGCTTGAACGCCCACCTCAGTTTCCATCCCGAGATCCGACTCCTCCTTACTCTCGTCCGCCGCCGAAGCAGCATCGGCGTCAATAGCAGCCATGCGATTTACAAACTCATCTTGTAGCTTCTTCATCCACGTTGCCAACACCTTGCCATTCATGTTACCTTCATGTGCTTGTATAAGCTGTTCTCTTAGACTGAGGATCAGCTTCCTACGCCTGGCCAGAGCTATGGTCTTGGAGTTCTTCTTGCGCTTTTCCATATTCGAAGTTAGCTTTTTGGAGACTTGCTCCGCAATACGTAGGACATCTGGAGGTAGATTGACGACTTTGGCGAGTGCGATACCGTAGTGTTCTTCTTGCACCGCACCCTTGGCAACCTTGTACAGCATCTTCATTTGATTTGCTTCGCTCATCTCGACCGAGAGGTGGAAATTGACGACGCCATTGCGTTCGGCGAGGATCTTTGCCAGGTCGCGGAAGTGAGTGGCGAACCATACGAAGGCCCCACTCTCCACGAAAGCCTCTGCTATAGCAATGGCAATGGAGAGACCATCTCGAGTGCTGGTGCCTCGACCAAGCTCGTCGACGATGACCATGCTTCGATCATCGATATTTCGGAGGATAAAGGCCGTCTCGCGCATTTCGGCCGCGAAAGTGGAGACATTCGCTTCGATACTGTCATCCATTGAGACGCGGGCAAAGAGCTGGTGGAAGATTGGGAACGATGCGTAGACAGCCGGTACAAAGCAGCCTATCTGAGCCATAACAGCCATCAGAGCAATTGAACGAATGTAAGTACTTTTCCCGCTCATATTACAGCCTGTGATGATCTGGAACCTGGTTTGCCGCGTGGCAAAGGCGTCATTTGGGACATACTTCTCCGTATATATCTTCTCTCGGATAGCGTGTCTTCCGCCCTTGATGGCGAGGGCGTGGGTCAACTCGGGCCTGCAGTAATCCTGTGTGGTGACCAAATGGGCGAAGGAAGCAGTGACATCGAGGAGTGCAATAGCGTCGCTGGTCTTGAATAGAGGCGCAATCTCCGCACGGAGATTCTCGATAAGATTTTGTATGCTTCGGTCACTCATCTGAAGCCTACGCACATTTTGGAGTCAGCATTGCTTCTTTAAGGTAAGAAACATAAGTTATGAGAACGGTCCAGGAGTAGGAGGAGGCTTTTGCTCCCGTCTCTTGTCTTGCGACCAAGATTTCGGATCAAAGTGGGGTAGAATAACTCGGAAAAGTACGTACACCTCATGATGAGAGTCTACAATTTTCTGATTCCATTTGAGTAGATCCAGGGTCTGACATTCAATCATGTTCCTCTTTTTGAAGACGTTGATGAATATATCTGGCAGGTTGCGGTCCTCTAGTTCTGATGCAGCGATGCGGATGTAATACTGCCTGGCGGTGTCGTACTTCACCTCGAGAGCTAGTTCATGGGTTTCTGGATTGGTTGAGGTCAGCTCTATAAGGTAAATAGCGGGTGCTTGGCATACCACTCAAGTCTGTGACGAGTTGATAAGCGTCCGCGTTCGCCTCCTTGTACGTCTGTCTAGCGACGTCAAGGAGGCCGTTGACTCCAGACTATGGAGAGAAGCCCGTCAGTCAACGGTCTTTGAGGGTGACCTTCTCTAATCAAGGGGTCACTCTTATCGGAAGCTCGGTTCATTAAACGATGGGGGAGCGACAATATCGGAGATTGATTCCCCAGAGACTAGCTTCATGGTCCGTGTAACTTCCCCACAATGTGTCTACAGCACAGGCGGAAACGAAAACAAGACACTGCTAGATGGGACAGCAGCTAACCTTGACTGCATATGTCCTCTGGTTACGCAAGTCTAGAGGCTGACTTTGGTATGTAATGTCTTCATTGATGGTTTCATCAATCAGCGCTTGCACGTCGGCATAGCTCTCAGGAGAGCAAAACTACAAGATCAGCGCCATCAATCGAAGACAACGAATAGTTTTCTACCTCGAATATGTCCACCAGCAATTCACTTCTTGTAGTTTTGAGAGCTTCGTAGATTGGAGAAATCGACTTGACGTATTGCTTGAGTGAGATGACATTGTTAATTGACTGTTCCGAGTGCTGGATCGAGGGTTTCGTAGGGATCAGCGTGATCTACTTCGGTCAAATCTTCGGTCAAAGTCTGCTCTTCTATGGTTGGGACTACGACTGACCGCTGTTAAGACTCTATCGACGTCCACGAAAGCTTTCAGAGCTGCAATTGCTGTCAGTGGACGATCAATGTGCTCTCGAGATTTTATCATCATACCTTGTCGGACAGCGAAGAACACGTCTTCCTTCGTAGTGAGCTCTTCCAAAGCATCATAGCGTTTCGTCAAGTAGGCGGCACTTGTCAATGGTTGGAGGACATTGCTCTTAAGGACTCGAGCGCCCATAGCCGTCTGGGTCTGATTTAGCAGACCAAACAAACAATCTTTCGATTTGGCGTTCCGCAAGTTCTGAATAAGCTCTAATGCATGGATGGTTGACAGATCGATCATCATCGCGCCATCAGCTGGCTGGTATGTGATGCGAAGAGAGTGAAAAGGAAAGGAGTACAGGATACTGAGCTCGATGTATTTGAGTACCTAGAGAAAATCAGCCTGAATAAGAAAGGCATGGTAGATCGCTACCCACGGCAGCGAAACAGCATATTGCGTAATAATTTCCTTCGACAGCCACTTTGAGGGCTTCAAGATCCTGCTTGAACGCCAACTGTTGAATATAGTCCATCCCTGTTGTCTCAGCCCAGTACTTTCTATCTATTGGATTAATGCGGATGTGGGGAAGGTTGCCTTCAGTGACAGAGTAAAGTTTTGACTTGGGCTGTGCGGCAGTAGTCATGACAAGGACTTCGGTTGGCTCGAGACAAGAAAGCTTATGTACGGTCTTGACATAGGTTTGGTTGTCGGAGATTTGACATAGAACAGCTTCAGTAGTAGATAGGTTGACAAAAGCCAAGCCAACAATAGGAGAAAGCCCTCTGGACTCGCTGATAGCGCAGATGATCTGCTGGTCCCCAGCAATGGTTGAGGCAGCTGTTCTAGGCCTACCAGTCCGCGGTCGACTAGTAGTGGCCTTACTAATGCTTGTACTTGGACGAGGCATAGTAGTCTTATCATGTGGGCGTGATGGGTATGACGTGGTAGCAGAAGTATAAGATGTGGATGGACGACTATTGGCCGCCATGTCGGATGACCCGTCCACTTACCTGGCGATGCTGGCTCGAGTAGGAGATAGTCCCTCCTTTCCTCGAGAAAATCTACTCATAGATTTTTTAGTCACTTGCAGCAGGAAAGGGAACACTTGATCAAATACAGGTGGAACATTTTATAGTTCTATTGTTGACATCAAGCCCGCCTAAAATGGGCGCTTAGCGCTACCGCTCGCTAAGCATTTTCACAGCATCGCACTTTAGTCCGTATTTTCTGCATCTCGCAAGATCCTATCAATTTATCATGGCCACCACTGTACCCCCGCCAAGCAAGCGTCAACGAAATGCAGTAGCCGAGAAGGCAAGAGAGCAACAAGATGTCGACACAATCCCTGACAACCTGGGAAGCATTCGAGTGCAATTCCTGGATCAAGCGTCTGGGAAGTCAGCTGGTCCGCCAGTCTCCGTTCCCGTCCGAGATGCTACTGTGAAAAATCTTGAGCTCCTATTGAATACTCTACAGAGGAACGTAGGTATTCCCAGGAATAGAAGTTGTTCTCCCCGTAAGCCAGAGACACGAGCAGATACTGAGTTTTTATAGGATGCGTCTGAACGGATACCCTATCGCTTCACCTACAGCTCTAACGCATCTGATCCCTTGAGACTCGATAAGGCTCTTGATGTATCAGATGATCTCTACCATACCCTTCTCAAGCCTGGCCTGAAGACAACTGAAGAATCCATCAGTCTCCAATATACCCCTCAAGCAATCTTTCGAGTTCGTGCGGTATCAAGATGCTCTTCTTCGATACCGGGACATGGGGAAGCCATACTAGCAACAGCTTTCTCGCCTTCGTCATCATCAAGACTGGTCACAGGCAGTGGAGATTCGACGGCTCGGATATTTGATTGCGACACCGGAACACCCATTCACACGCTGAAAGGCCACACGAGCTGGGTGCTAGTGGTTAGCTGGTCTCCAGATGATACAACGATAGCTACTGGTTCGATGGATAACACAGTCAGATTATGGAACCCAAAGACTGGCGAGACACTAGGTGCACCCCTGAAAGGCCACAGTAAATGGATTACCAGTTTAGCATGGGAACCTTATCATCTCCAGACGCCTGGCCGACCACGGCTCGCCTCATCTTCGAAAGATGCTACAGTGAGGGTATGGGACGTTGTCTCCAGGAGGATCGAACTAGTGCTCAGTGGTCATAAGGGATCTGTATCCTGTGTTCGCTGGGGTGGAACCGGCAAGATATATACATGCTCACACGATAAAACGATTAAAATCTGGAACGCAGATGAAGGTACTCTCGCACATACGCTCTCTTCCCACGCCCATTGGGTCAATCACTTGGCTCTCTCCACAGACTTTGTACTCCGAACCGCCTATCATGACCACACAGGCGATGTCCCACCAACGCAAGAAGGAAAGATCGCAAAGGCAAAAGAGCGCTTTGATAAAGCTGCAACTGTAAGCAATGAGATAGTTGAAAGGCTTGTGACGGCCAGTGATGACTTCACAATGTACCTGTGGGAACCATCGAGAACTACGAAACCTCTTGCTCGCCTTCTCGGGCATCAAAAGCAAGTAAATCATGTTACGTTCTCCACTGATGGTCTTTTGATCGCTAGCTCTGGCTGGGACAATCACGTCAAGCTATGGAATGCAAGGGATGGCAAGTTCATCGCTACGTTGAGGGGTCATGTTGGGCCAGTTTATATGACCTGTTTTAGTCCCGACAGCAGACTGCTGGTTAGCGGAAGCAAGGATACCACGCTGAAGGTATGGGAGATCAGGACTGCAAAATTGAAAGAAGATTTGCCTGGGCATCAGGATGAGGTGTACGCAGTTGATTGGAGTCCTGATGGGGGGAAAGTTGGGAGCGGAGGCAAAGACAAAGCAGTGAGAATATGGAGACATTGAATTGCTAGCGAATCTAGCATTCAACAAATGAAACCTTAGTGAAGCAATCATTCAACCATGGAAGCTCATCCATGCGAAATCATAGATTTCCATGTTCTTAAACAACGGATGCCACGCCATAAGCCAAATTCCGATTATGCAGCTATACCGAGGGGGAACCAGTGCTGGACAGTAGCACAAGTGTCTTCGCTTGTGTGGCTGTTCGGTCCCGCCATCGCATACAGCCCAAATGGTGCCATCCTCAACATTCATGTCCTTCCCGTGAAGGCCTCGCTATTTCAAGCCTCCCTTCCAGTCCTATGTTACCCAATCGTACAGATCTAGATAGCTGGACGTGTTATAGCAGCTAAGGTAAGGGAGTAAGTGAGAGAGAAACTACATGAGCACAGCATTGTCGCTGCCGGATGATTTGACGAGTCTGAAGAGCTCGTAATGAATCTCGCCCCTGAAGATCAACAAGCGTTCGACTACTTTCATGGTGTCGCTAAGAATAGCATCCTTCATGGCTTCATAGCACAGATGAGCTTCCGCGTCGTTCAACGAATTCCCCCAACGCTTAAAGAGACAAAGGAGCGCGCATTTGCTGTTGGTCCACTGTCCACAAAACAGACGAGCCGGTAGGTACACCTGCTTTGATGTAGTGATCTTATTCGGTCTTGGCATAAATGCGAGGCTTCTAATACATGGACCACTCGTGTCTCTGAATCTGCAACACTGCATCCTCTACTTTCACAGCAAATTTCTGAGTGAGGCGTTCCTGCCCGAGCATAATGTTTGCTTGTCTCTGGAGCAGATATGGAACAAGATCAGACTCAAGATTGTTTGGGGTTTTCTGGAAGAGGCAACAGCCAATTCAGTGACAAACTTTTCGGAAAGAATGTAAGAGAATGTAGCAAAACTCATGCATAGAGGGGGACATTAAGCATGCCCTGAGGTGAGGACTCCAAATGAAATTCTAGAGCTCGGGTGTGTTGCCAGAAATAAGTGCCACTTATAACGTGATTTCCCCAAACCGCTGTCATTTTGTGCGAGTGCAAATTGTTTTCCATAGGAAGAGCCAATTTGTTAAGGCTGTTTTCCACAGAAATGGTGCACAGATGGAAAGAAAGGAGCGTTTTAGATTAGCACATTTGCGATTTGGACATCTTGGGATTCCCAAAAAATCTCTTACAACTCTTCTAACAACTCGGGTGGCAAACGTCGGAAGCCACTGTCCGACATCGCCAGAAGTTCCATGACATCGAGGTATCCCAAAAGACCGGCAGATGCAGGGGGAGTCTGGTGAGAGGCTGTGAAGAATTGAGGTGAGTTGATTGATCCAGAGCAGGAGAAAGCCCAAGTGAAGAAAACCCATGACATACTAGAATTAGTTCATGCCTTTCAATTTCAACAGTGTCCTTATCTCATTTGTTTCCGCTCTTGCTTGCGCAACGGCTCACCGTTTGGGGTTTCAGTTGAAAATCAGGCTTATTCCCAGGGGCTTTGCGCACAAATAGTAGAAGCTAGCATTCGATTGATAAATGTGGGCGTCCTAGCAAAGCAGCAAATCTGAATAACGAAATAGTGTCGTTGAGAAACCCGTTTGAAAATGCTTTGAGTCGAAATCTATTTTTCTGTTTTAGTAAGGCTTTGGAGTCTGTGCCTGGATCTGTCCTACCATACTCCACCCCTCTCAGTAGGTGCCACGCTTCTCTCGCTCTTCCTTCACCATATTCCTCACCAAATTTACCAATTCCGGACCTCCTGAATAGTTGGAAGACATAATCTCACCATTGCGAAGCAAATTGAACAGCTTCAGCGCGATAGAGCTATGACCAGGGAGCAACAGAGTTTTGAAGACCTTAGGTTCCAGGTCAGGTTCAACCATCACTACAATCCCCAGTGCTTCCCAATTATCTTCAGCGACCGCGTCCCTCATGCTTTTATAACATCCAAGGTTGTCAACAGGAGTTATTCTTACCCCCCCCCCCCCCGGAGGATTAGCTGACCAAGTAACTCGAATTTGCCTTGACTCTAAGGCCCACGTAATAGGCGAGCAGGGAGGTATACACCACTGGCACACATAGAAATGGGTCTGCGAGTTAGTCTTAACATATGAGCAGGTGCTTGGAGATAGCTTTGATCCTCCATTGTCCTCAATCGTGTCACTAGTACGGATGTGCTTCACGGCGGCTATTACCCTCGTAGCAAAGTCTTCAGTAAACCACTCCTGTGCAAGGATCTTGGTTTATTCATCGCGCAGACAGACATGTTTTCAGCCCAGGTCTTTGCGAGGGTTATCAAGATCAAACAGAAATGTGCAAAAGCGGAGCCGAGCGGACTAAGCTAAGGGCAATGTAGAAGCGTCGACAGACGTGTGGCAATGCGTGTGTCTCTGATAGAACTTTCATCTCTTCCAATAACTCGACTGCTAGCTCACAAAGGGTCTGGACACGACAAGCCCCGACGAGCCAGAAATGGTTCGCTGTTGATTCATAAAATCCGTACCAGTACAGCATGACAATGTCCAAAGTAGTGGCCAGGAGTTGGAAAATGTGCTCCAAAGTGACAGATCAAAGCCAAATGATCAACCATTATGGCGGGGGTGGCGTCGAAGCAAAAGGCAAATCACTTGACATTCGACACATCAAGTGTCTCGAGAGTGAATGAAGAGAAGAAATGCCAAGGCTTAATGCTTGGCGTTCACACCATGAAACCACGCTAAATGTCCTCGACATCAAGTCCTGTCATACAGCTATCAAATCAAAGGCCAAAAGAAGAGAATACACTGAGAAAAGGACTCACAAGCACAAGCCCAGCCATGGACTATCTCGGAGAAGACGACTACCCACCTCCTCCGCAACCCCAGTCTCAATTCATCCAAACGGCGGCCCCAATTGCCTCCCTCTCAGCCTACACCACGGACCCCTACAACGGCATGCCCCCACCTCCAACCGGCGAGTACTCCGACCTGCAGCAACTCATGCACGCCTGTCAAGACCACGCTCGTCGGCACGGCTACGCCTGCGTGACCGCCAGCAACAATTACAAGCGGGGTATCGCGTACGTGCGCTGCGACCGCGGCGGCGACTACGTCAACCATTGGAAGCTGACGGACGAGACACGGGTGCGCAAGAATCGGAAGAAGAGACTCGTTGGCTGCAAATGGAAAGCGAGAGCGAAGAGAAACGCGACGGGCGGTTGGGTGTTGACTATGATGGAGGACAAACACAACGGACACGATCCATCAGGAGACGCGACGAATCATCCGAGCCTCAGGCAACTGCCAGCTGAGGCTGTGGAGGAGGCGAGAGAGGCGTTCAAGGCGAAGAGGAGTCCGAAACAGGTGCTGGAGTTGTTGCAGCAGCAGTACAATCCGGCGGTGACGGCGCAGGATGTGTACAATCTGAAAGCGAAGATTAACCGGATTGATAACCCGACGACGACTACTTCCACTCTTACATCTAGGACCGAGGCGGATATACCAACTGACCCTTCGCTACAGATGCAAAGTTCGTATCAGCCTCTTACCATCTTCGAATATACACCAAATTAACACTTTTACAGGCTCCGACCAAACGCTGTTCCTACCTGATAGCTCGCATCCTGTTCCCAATGCTGGACCCGATGCTCACAAGTGCCAATGCACATGCTGCGACCATTGAAGCCTCAATCATACCAGCAGCCTCAATCATACCAGCAGCCTTAATCAACTCAGGATGATTCGAATGAAGCTGCCGCTTCCATCGGATCGGGTCACATGCACCACTACGACCGATATTTTTGAGACGACAAGCAGTGCTGGGAGCTTGTTGCACCGTTAACACAAGCAGCTAATTTGGAGGGCATTAAGGGACTTGACACACATGCGTGAGTGCTTTGTTTAGCTCTTACGATGAAACCATATCTGCCTCAACCAGAGGCATTGGGAGTGTGAATTAGACAGTTTGCTCATCTAGATACCCAGACATTGAAGTATATGCATGTTTAGAAAGGTTCAAATCATGTTAAAATGGCTCACACCGTGCTTCAAATATCTCGGTTGTATGTTCTCCGAGCAGGGTATCAAGACTGAACTCTCCACCCTACACGCTTCCATAAGGCATGAATCCAACCTTCCACGTACCAGACGCGCCTTCACATCCCCACGCCCAAACGCACCAGCATCCCCAAACCCACAACCCACAATTCCAACCCCGAGCACCCATTCCTCCCCCCTCCATTCATCTTCGCCGCCACATGCGCCAGGTACTCCCCCACCTGTCCCCCACCCACCGCCTCCAACTTCCCGACCTCCCTCCCAACCTCCTGATCAAACTCTCCAACCACATTTCCCGCCGGCCAATACTCACACACGACGAACCACCCCGGGACACCCCCCTGCCCATTACAATCCACCCTCCCGCACCCCACACTCGTCGTACCCTTCCAGACCAATTGCGAAAAATGCCCCGTCGATTCACTAAAGCCTCCCTTCTTGAAATCATAATGGCTGCCTTCATCGCCCCACGCGTCGACCGCACCCGTCACGTTTGCGTAGCCCTCGGCTAGATTTTCGCCCGAGGGGCCGTGAGAGTGGGTGAACTGGCATTTCGACGCCCAAGAGGTAGCGTAGGAGGCGAGGGAGGTATTCCAGGAGAGGGCCGTGGCATTGTATTGGGCGCGGTAGGTGTTTGTGCTGTTGAGGATGGAGGATTCAAAGGAGGAGTCTGAGGTGTATTGCGCTGATGTGGAGGTGTTGGGGATGGTGGAGGGGAAAGTGGAGGAGGAGGGGGAGGAGGAGGAGGAGGAGGAGGTGGCTGCCGCAGCGGTGTAGGTTGAAGTGGAGGTTTCGACGATGAGGACGGCTGCTGTGAGGGTGGATAGGAGGGGGATGAAGACGAGGAAGAGGGATGATGGGAGAAGCATTGTTAGGGATGTGCAGGTGCAGGGTTGAAAACAGCGAGTGGCGGATGAAGGAAAAGCGCAGAAACTGAGAATTAATATGGGGGGACGAGTGTCAAACATAATTGATGGCCACTGCCTGGATATATCAGCGAACGAAGACGAGGGGACAGCGGTTAGGAATCTTGATTGTTCTGACGCCCATTTCTCCAATACCTAAACACACCATCTTTGTTTCATACATGTACAATGGAAGACACTTAATTTGAAATTGCTATTCACATATACAGGGTGTTTGATATTGCGTGTTTCATCGAGATTGATTCGCCGAGAGGCCCCTAACCTTTTGATTAGTCGGCGCTTGCGCTTGCAATCTGCCGCGCTCCTCAATGCGTCGGTTCTTGGTGATTTAACTTCGATGGGCCATGGCTGGAGAGGAACGCTGTGACCATCAAATTACCTGAGATCGCTCTGTTACGAGCGCTGAAATGCGGCACATAGGCCTGCTGCTTGACTTTGGTCTACTCTACCGAGACTAAACGACAACCCATAGAGTTTCTCTAAACAACCTTTACCTCGCACACATTCTCATGAAAACCAATGAAAATTTCCAAATCTTCATGCGGGCCTTCACCTGATCTATCGAGCTTGAGTAGCCGCATATGTCTTCACGGACGACTCCAAATTACGTGACAGTACTTGCTACCCTCTGTACCCCGTCGATTAAGTCTTGGCCCCAGGCTTTGTTGTTCTTTTGTTGAACCGTTTTCCCAGAGATATGAGAGATATGACCTCGCGCTCGAGTTCAGCATTTCTTGCCAGCATGAGGAAGGCTGCATTCTCTTTTGGCGCGTTCACCTCGGGTGCTTGGCAGCTGATAAAAGGGTGGCATCAGGCGGACTTGATGAACGGGATTCTCGACAATTGTAGGCATTCATGAGCGTCCCAACGAACAGAACGAAAGTTGCGAAATAGACTGTTGCCAGGGAACGTCAGTAGCGAGAAAACATTGGAACGGTCATTCATCGAGAAACATTCAAACCGCCGCGCTCTCTTACTCTGATGATGATGCATGATGGTGTCTGTTTCTCTTGGCGTTGGGGAATTCAGGTTTGCTGTCCGACACGAGCACTGGTCGCGATCCCGGCGACGGTCTCTCGAGTCTCGATGGTGTTGCACGCATCTTGCTGCCAAGTGCCAATATTGGGGCTTTAGCATAGATTGGTGACCTGCTGCCTTGTTGATGGCAGACCCTGCTAGCTGTCGATGTTCCTCTTTAGGCATTGAAAATTACTGCGGTAGTGACAGTTGTGACACGGAATTGCCTCGGGTGAGAATCATGTCGATGGCGTCATAATGTGCCAAATTTTGCTGTCAGGTCTAATGCTCATAGCCTCACTCACACGCGTCTGGTACAGGATCCCTATGGCACAGCCTCTACGCTCGTACCTCGCTTCGAGGGCCATCCAATGCTATAGCGTCACCAACGCAGGAGAAGACAGCGAAGGTCAGGGCCCTTCAAGGACAGCTGGCACTGAGGGTGTTTTTGCCCCCTCTACTATACTCTATAGAGTGAAAATACTACCGTGTTCTTTAGAGTGGCCGGGTTCAAGCGTTTATTTCCATCATCGTCTGGCAGTCTTGGGTACTGGCATCTTTCGATTTTGGCGAACCCGTAGAATAGGAAAGGCAAGGAAGTTTGACATTCAATGTGCAGAAAGAGTCCGAACAGAGCGCGTTAATTATACTTCGTGCTCATGTTGTCAACATTTAAGGGCTTTCTAGGTGGTGTACAATCTGAAAAAATCGAGATCGGTAATTCAATCTATCCGCCTCTCGTCTAATCCTTTCCAATGGGTCTATAAAATACAAAGTTCCTGCTCATTACCCACCTCGACCCTCGTCCCAATATGAATACTCCCATGGCAATCTAACCATATCGCTCTCTCGTAAGTGCCCTCTTTTAATTCCCCAGTCGTTCCCACGTCCCATTTTGCTCATGTAACAGCCGTATCCATTCCATCCATTCCCTTTACTCATCATCCTCCCCATCCCCAGGCCTCCTCTCATTACCTCTGACCCCGTCCTTCCGTATCGGAATCTTGATCCCCTGCGTAGCGAAGCACTTGCTCAGATTTGTGCTTTCAATAACCCCCGGAAATTTTTTCGCAGAATAGACATCGAATTTATCGCTGAAGCACGACGCAAGGACGGGAGCGGAGGCGGTATTGAGGGTTTGAGCGGCGGTGGGAGAGCCGACGTTTACAAAATTCATCTTCAGTCTGTTAGGGAAAGTAAGCCTTGGCGCATTTGTGAGGATACTTGGAGGTCAGGAATAGGTGAAATACCGGAAAGAACCCTCGGTGCGCACACTAAGATCTTGCAGGATGAACCAGACCCCCATTTCATTGTTTGGATTCGTGAGTTTGAAAGCGCTGACGCAGAGGCTGCCAATGAGATTGCGAGTGAACATGCCACTCGCCTGAGAACGAGGATCGCATGAAGGAGCGCTGAGCTGTGATGGCGACAACAAGGGGCCTTGATTTTGCTGGAGCTGCGACTGGTAGCCCGTCGGTGTTACAGGGGTGGCCGTAGGCGTGTTATAGTAACCTTGCTGCTGCTGCCCAGATGGCGGCGGTGGCGGCGGCGGCGGCGGTTGCGATGTTTGACTGTGCTGGGGATACTGGTGTTGGTGATATTGAGACAATGTCTGCTGATAACCAGAGGCCGGTGGAGGTGGGGGAGGCTGGCTGTATGTTGGCGGGATCGAAATTTGCTGGAGTGAGTTGGAAGCATAGGCGGGTGTGTCGTCAACTGGTGGGGGATAGGAAGAGGATGTCGCAGCTGATATCGAAGGAGATGTGGCGGAGTGTCGGACGAGATTGACTTCTTTTTGGGCGTCAGCCGACCAAAGATCGACGGTGAGGACGAAGTATGAGGTATCGATATCACTATAATAGATGAAATGTTAGCTTAGTCCTGCAAGGATTGTCGAGCATATTCTAAAAGTTTCAAGGGTTTTGATAAAAGGGCACTGACTTGATGTCGAGTTCCTTGTTGGTATTAGCATCCTTGACGACAAGTCTGATACAAGGCGGTGGTGTAATAGGTCGTCTGTCCTGCACAACGCCGAGTCTCAGCTATGGCTGTCTTGAGGCATTTGAGGTCTTCGGTCCCAACATTTGAGACCTTGCTGCTCCAATTGCCCCGACTGACCTTGTCTCCGAATCCACACATGCGAGCCCGGACAGGTTGTTGAACGATATCCAAGCTTTAGTGTGGTCAGAAGCCTTTCCTCTGGTGCGTGTCCTTGTTACTTACCTGTATATCCGGCCATTGACCATTGTACTTGTAGGTGACGGTTCTGACATGTTTTGGGGGGGCAGGCTGAGGCTAGGGCGTACTGCAGTGGAAGTAGACGAGGGAGTGGGGTATGAGAGGCCGTTGCTCTCTTTACTGACGAGAGCTGCGACGTCCATGGATGGTGGCACGTTCAATGGTGGCGGGGGTAATGGGTTGCGTCGCTCATGTGCAACCGACATGGCCATACGAAAAGAGATCAGTTGCCCTACTTCACTTGCACTTGCTTTCCTGGCTAAGGCTAAGGATATAGTGGGGAAGCGCCCTCTAAATTCACAGGTGTCGGCATGAAGCGAGGCGATAGTGTGGGACTTGTATCAATGGAGAGTGGTCTTGTGCGGATTGCGGGAGAGAAATGATAAAGTATGGAGATGGAAAGAATGTGGCAAAGAGCATGCCAAGTGTCGAGAGAGAAGGTAGTCATTCAATTCAATTCAGAATTGAGGAAAGATTTATTATTATTATTATCTTAAGTATTCAAATTGTGATTCAGAAATCCAAACATGAAAGAGACCTTTGACGTTGCGAAAGGCAGCATTTTCACGTTCAAATTGCCAATTTCCATTTCCCAACTCCTCGGGGCACCAGGGAGCCAGGGATTGGGGGATCGCCCATCTGGAGTCTGAACCGTAACTGTGGGCTCACGCCAGGCCTAGACTGTCCTAGACGCCCCTAGAACTCCGGCCCGCTTCCACACGAGCCAGATTTGCATGGTGGGGTCGAGGCAGCAAAGGGAGGTGACGAGTAGGGGAGGAGCCTGCTGCCGCAGCATCTCTTCATGATCCAATACAATGGTGCAACCAACAACCTTGCATCCCAAGCACCTTGACGAATCTCACCCAACCCTCACCGGCTGCAGCTTGGTGCACACTGCCAACCTATCAATCTCTTTGCTGCATCCCCAAAATCCAGATCTTCTTCAGAACCTTTTGCGGCTCACTCGCTCAAGCTCTAATCTCTGCCCAATTGACCCCAGTCTTTCCCCCGTCATGTAGTACGGTACAGGTACAGTTCTCTACCCATGTACGAATCCCTACTCATGGAAGATGCATTTCTCCGCTTCAACGTCATCAAAGTCTAAAGTAGGTAGAAAACATTTTGGAGAATTCATTGCTAATTCTTCCCGGGCCGAAGCCGTGGAATACTTCTGTTCCTCCACGCCCAATCAGAGTACTCCGTGGACCTCGTTTGGAGATCGGGTATCTATACTACAAGTGTATCGCGCCTGTTTACCATTCCCGTCGAAGAAAAAAACCATAAAAGTAGACTAGGCTGCAATGTGCAAGCGTCCGTCGCTCGTAAATGCGTACATGTCATGCAGACTCCAAACCCCTGGGTTAGAATGAAAACGTGGCTCCCTCGCTCGTAGATGCGCCTCTCATCTTAGAGTACATGATCGAAGAATGATCATAATGATACCAGTAAACGGATGGACAAAGGAAAGCGTGACATGCGTCTTGATTATTGCCTGCGAGTATTGTTTTCCTCTTTGGCAGACGCTACAATTTTGGGGTACACTGCGATGGTAGACGTGTCTCTGCCGGAGACGTGGGAGATGAAGAGGCGTTGGCGGCGATTGATAGTGTGGAGAAGGGAGAGGTTTCAGGAGGCCAGCTTGACGAAGTGCTTGTTCCATATCCAGCCGACCAAGTTGTCAGAATCATCTTGATTCTTCGCGAGCCAGAGCTCACCCTTTTCGCCGATGACATCGAAGATCTAAGTGAACAGATTAGTGCTGCGTTGAGCCGCCCGCTCAAAGGAACGTCAAACTTACTTCTCCGGCAACGTAAGTCAGATAGGGATAGCCAGCCTCTTTCCGTGCACGATCAATATTGAACTCGTAGACGCTGGCTGCAAGGAAGATAACGTTAAAGTCCTTCTGCGCTTGCCCTGGCGCTGGAGATTGGTTACGTGGAGAGTCTGACATTGGCATTGCCGAGGAGAAGAAGCCAGAATACCGAGCAGAAGGAGAAGCGGCGCGTTGTTGAGATGTGGGATTGCTCGGAGGATAAGTGCTTCCTGACGAATCCCTACCGAGACGCGTTGAGTCTTCACTGAGGTGGCTAATGCTAGAATGGTCAACACTGGGACGAGAGAGAGCTTGCGAAGGCTCTGTGAAGGTTCGGGCGGCGGCAGTGATCAGGCGTCCAGGAGTCGAGCTCACAGGTGTTGTGCTATTCGAGTAAGAATGGTAGCTGCCAGGCACCTCTGGTGTTCGTGGACTATGGCCAGAGAGGGTGGAACTTGCCCGCATGCGGCGACTAGGTTCCACGTAGTTCCCTGTGGGTTGCCCTGCAGGCGCAAGCTGAATTCCGTCCCCGATTGCAAAAAAACTTCCACTGCTTCGGCCCCCGAAGTCGGGCTTGGGCAGTATGGGTGACTTGTCACTGCTGATGGAAAGTGTACGCCGTTTCGAGAGTTCCAGTGATGAAGCCTGCCTCTGGGAAGTGCTGTCGTCACCATTGAATGTAGTCGAGGGCGAAAGAAAATTGGCGGCGTCGTTGAGCATAGAACCGTTGCAGACCCCAAGTGAAAGGACTTGAGCTTCGAAGAAAGCAAAGTCGCCGGTAAAGGCATCAATAATGTCTTGCGCCTTGGTAGGTACTTTACTACCATCAATGGCTTGGCTCAGCTTCTTTCGCCAGATAATGTGCCATTGTATCTGAAGTTGAATGAAGTTGTTAAGACAGGCTTCAACCAATTTACCCGTCAACAAGAACAGCCTCGGCAGCTCGTCCTTGAGGGTATCATTGACTGCTATGAACTGCTCGCCTTGTTCGATGGTTTTCTTGTCTGGTTTGTCTCCTCGGTCTTTGATGGTTTTGAAGCGCGTGTAGTCCATGATTCGCTTGTTGCGCTTCTGCGTCAGCTTCTGAGGGCCTTCGTAGAGTTTCAATAGTGTCATCATGGGTTCAATCACATTCTTGCGAACAGCAGCGATCTGGCCCTGGTCAGGACCGTTTGACACAAAATCAGTGCGAGAGAACTTACATGATCAGTCAGGGCAGTCAACGACATCTCCCTCGTAGACATTCTGAACTTTCGCCACTTGCTCTCGACCTCTGGGTAGCTTGTCTGAGCGACATCGATATGGACCTCCATGGCCAGAACAAACTCGTAGAAGCGATTCATGAAAATCTGAACGTCGTTGGTATACATTTCCACGTCCCTCATGACGACCTGAAGCTGGAAGAAACATGAGCCGAACTTGTCGTAAACCGCTGAATAAGCTTTGTCTTCCACCATGTCAGACAAGCCAACCTGTTGTCTGAGCTTCTCTGTTCGACGACCAAAGGCTTTCGAGAGGCCAATGCGAACATCGGATTCCTTGCGCTTTCTATTACTTGTCACCTGCTCTATTATATCGGCACGCCTCTTCATCTCGTTGATCCTCATGGAGATGCCTTTGACTTCTCGAACAGCAATGTCTAAAGCCGTATAATCGGGATGGTTTTCTGGCGTTGCTTCCAAAAGTTGTTCCAGTAACAATGGATACTTGAGTATTCGCTGAACCGGCTTTACCAGTAGGGAATCAAGATCCCAAGCAGATGTAAGATCGTGAGCATAAGCTCGGCACTCCTTGAGCCAGATCTGCACCTTGGGATTTTTCTGCAGCACTTGAAGCTTTTGGTTGGCAGCATCATGATTTTTCAAGTACTCAGCATACACCTTTTCCATGTTCGCCATGTGATGGGCAAATGCCTCCCCGATGAAGGTCTTGCGGTCTTTGTCATCATCACTCAGCTCGACTCCGTTTATGGAGGATTGATCATCGGTATTTCCGCTATAAGACGTTGCATTGCTAATACGGTTGCTTCGCCACCGTTTGGATTTTGGCAATACATAGACTGATTTCGAAGCTCCCTTCAAAGCGTCAAGGAAATTCGTCGAGAAGGCGACGATCTGGTCGGAATTGCCGAACAATGTCTTTACATCTTCTGCTGAAATAATTATGACATTTGAGGTGCCTTTATAAATGTCATCGACGACCTTCATATCCTGCCCGAAAGAGTGCTCCGTATCAACTAGCTCTTTGATAATATGTCTCCGTCTGGTCAAGCGTTTCTGGTCTGGAGACGGCGACGAGGTTTTCGAAGTGGATTCCGTCGACACTGACGGCCCTTCCACACTTGGTCGGTCTTCGAACATAGAAGACGAGCCGGATGGCTGCACAGATGAATCCAATGATCTCGAAGGGCGCGATGAGTCCTGACTGCGAAAGGAAGGCACCATACCATCATTAGTGGGAGGTTTATCAGGGTAGATGCTCGAAGTGATAGCGTCGGCTGGGGGTGGCGGCGGTGAGTGAATGGGAAGTGGGGGTGGAGGTATCACTGGAGAGTCATCTCTTTGAGGCGGCATGATGTTGATTGCTAGTCCAAGTCCTTTGATCGGAGGTAGTTGTGGACGAGAGTCCGCAGCTGGCTGGCCCACCTGGTAATGCATCTCTGCCAGATCTTCCGTCAAAGTCTTCCAGTCTTTTGGTGGCAATGAAGGTTTTTCCTCTATGGGACTATCCACGGCTTCCGCTTGTAGATAAATCCCACCGAGTGAAGGTGACATGTCCCAATCATCCGGGCCAGTTAGGCTAGCCCTCGCTGGCTTCAGATCCCCTTCGTCAACGACAAGTCTATTACCAGATGGCGTTGAATCGTTGTGCCCGCGTTCCATACTCTCTACCATTTTCTCATCGTGATCCTCCCTCACCTCTTTTTCAGGCATCGGTGGTACCCTTAGAGATGTCGTCCGTTTTCTAATCTGAAACTTGAGCGGATCAGGCATCGAAGTAGGCTGTTCAAACCTTCTCTTCGCCAGCTCTTGCAGATACAATTGGGTCACCTTCTTAGGGTCCCAACCCCCCTGACGAGCAAGGTCTGGAGACTGTGTCAGAATGTGTTGTTGGACATCATTCATTAGCTCCGGACTGACAATATTAGCGTCATGGTAATGGTCTAGAACACGATTGATTGTGCTATAAGCATCACTATCCAAAGTGGTTCGAGCGGTGTGAGGAGAGAAGGATGCAGGAGACCAGGCCTGCTGCGGAATCTGCTCGCTTGTAGTAGTGGAGGTGGATAGGTGAGTTGGCTGTGTAGGGCTTGAGGGACTGTGTTCGTCGATTCGCTCCATCGGTGTTTCTCGATCATCCCTTGACCTTGTAGAAGAAGTCCACGAACTGATACTCCACCGACTTTCAGGATCTTCACATTGAGGTGCATCCTGGAGCTTTTCGTCGCGATGCCCTTTCAACAGCGCCCTCTCAATGACAGGAGTGTCACCAAGCATGATTTGTATTGATTCTCGATCATCTTTCTCGGAGCTCGACTCTTCTGTTGCACGTGGACGTCGAGGATCTTCGGGACTACTGCTTGAGTCTCGCATGTGCATTATCTGGTCGAGCAAAGTCTGATGATCTTGCGATGGATTTCTGGAGCTATCTTGCGAATCCTCCTGAGGCTCATCGTCAAAGAACGTGTCCACTGAGTCAGATGTACCTGCGGTGATAGCGGAGGAGGGTTCGACATCCGAAGGAGGCGTTGCATTTCCTTTTTGCACCCGACAGAGGTTTGACGAGAATCGATCGTACGTGCCGAGGGTGGGCGAATCCTCCAAGCTCAGATCCAGTACGGATCGCTCTGACAGATGGCCAGTATTTATTGTCAGTTCACGCTCCGACTTGGGTAACTCCTCCGCTGGAGTTTGAAAACTGTCGTCCTCCATCTCTTGCTGGCACTCTCGACCTGGATCACTAGCTGGCCCGGAATTACCATGGCAATTTCTAAGTTCCTCAATTTCTTCCCTAGTGTGACATGCTCCCAGCTGCTGACCTTCCTGAACCATGGACATTCTCCTCTGCTCAGCCTCGACCTCTTGTCTCTCGTTCTCCTTGACCGTCTGGGTAAAAGCCTGCTGAATTTTCTGCCTCCTTGCCGCAAAATCCACAACACCAAGTTCTGGCGGTTTGCGAGGCCGGCTCTCTCGTGTATTACTCAGGCTACCATTCTCAGTCCTCGAATATCGATCAGCAGCACGCGCACGAGAAGCCGTAGTCGAAGCACTCGAAACTGGTTGGCGGGGTCTTGAGCTGCGCAACGGAGGAGACTTCTTCGGCATCGGAGCTGAGATGTAGGCTGCAAGCCGAGGGTTAGTCGTAGAATGTGGATCACCAGTATCACCGCGCAGTGGGGATCTTCGAGGAGTATTCGATCTCGATTGCGGTTGTGGACTGCGGGGATTTTGATGGTTCTTCTTGCCTGGAGCCATTACCCTCGTCGGAGACTTCATGTTGGGCCTGCCCAATGCAGAGTTGTTTCTCGTAGATGGTGTAGAGTTGCCAGAGTCAGACGTAGTACTTAAACGTCGCGTGCTAATTGGTATTCGAGATTGAGAGTTGCGTTTGGACCTGCCCATTGAGATGGGAGAGGATGGTCGATCTCGTGTTGGCGAAAGATCAGTTCCATACATTCTGGACGTTGGTGGACCGGTCGGCACACCAATGAAATCGCTCCTTGTCCGTCGATGGATTTTTGGGGGAGGATTTGGTATCTGCTTCTCCATTTTGATCTCCTCTAATGACGGTATGACGTTTGAGTACCAGGCGGAAGGCGACAATGGTGAGCCTTCAGAAACATGACGGTGTCGCTCCTCGGGAAACATTGGATTAGGGCTATGCATACTTCCCTCTGATCCTCTCCTCCGACGTGGCGCACTAATGCCATAACCGGGATCAGGTGGGGTAGAGCTCGTTGCCATAATCTCCCCGAACAGAGGCCGTCGTGAACCGTTGTCAATATACGGAGCCAGATCGATCATGGATTGAGAAGCAGACATCTTCGGCTCAAGGGCGTCCGTCCGTTGAGGCGTCGGGGTCCTCTTTGATCTTGGACTTGAATTTGCATCCTCGTTTGTCCGCCCTCTTCGAGGGTGAGGTCTTGGATTGGCCGTGGACCGCGATGATTCCGAACCGAAAACCATCCTCGAAGAGGCATTCCCAGTGCGAACAGACAAGGACGAATTCCGAGGTTTTAGAGTGTGCACACTGGAAGAAGGGTTGGGGCCTGTGGACGGAGATCTTGAGCTAGACTTCCTTGGTAACGGTAATGTCTCGTCTGGGGTTTGGTTGAACCTGTCCACCAGGTCTTTCAACGATGTCTGCCGATTTCGAGCAGTGTTCAGGGTAGGGCTAGACTTTGCAGCGCTCAACGGAGATCTATCGGGAGTCGAAAAGGAATGATAATCGTGGGTATTGATGCGAAATGGTACAGCATGCAGGTTTTGCCCGTTCGCTCTAGGAATAGGACCGGACCTCTGTTGGTGACCCATGCTACGGTCACGGCGTTCCACTCTTATATCTCCCTGGCCCAGTCCATCAATTAAGCCCTTTCCAAATTGGTGCTGATGGTGCCTGTAGAAGTCGTGGGGATCGGGAGAGACCCTCCCAGTACCGTTGACCCCAGTGCTGGAGGTGCTCAGCTCGAAGGAAGGTGACGCTTTTGGCCGTTTCACCGACGGAGTATAGGCATAGGCAGGCAAGGGTGATATGGACGAAGGACGTGATTGAGGTTTGATGTCTTGAGCTGCGGGGTCGTAAGACGATGACGATGGCTGAGCGGGATCGTGGTGCTGGTCTAAGGCATAGTCGGCGTCGAGAGGCGACGACATGCTGACAGGACCCGAAAGACGCGAGACATTAATGTTATGTCACATATAGAATTCGGCTTTGCCAGGCACGTGAGATTAATGACAGAGAAAGTGGAGGGTCTCGGTGGAAAGATGTCCGGATACTTGTCGCACGTTGACAAACGCGGAGAAAGGACGTGAAGCCAGAATTTTATTGCGCGCAGTAGTTGTGTGGAGTGCTATGTGCAGGGCAACAAAGCAGGTTGAACGAAGGGTGCTTGTGGTATTTTGCGGAGAGCTCGAATGGCAGAGTGGTAAGTAATGAAGTTGATGTTGATGATGGCTGTCACCGAGAATCCTCCACCAATGAGATTGAGCCTTAATTTGGATCCGCTTGATAACAAGGCAAACGTGGGTACCCTAATGCCATTCAATGGTACCTCTGTGGTCAGTCTCCTGGAATTCCAAGATATCAATGATCTGGTTTTCCTGCGCTACTGCCCAGCAGCAACTAGTGATATTGGCTGTCACTGATGGTCACTGCCAAATCCTCTTCCCCTGCTGCCCATAATTTACTGCTGTGTGGGGCTCAAAACCAAGGATAAAGTACGGTACGGTGTACGAAGCAGCTACTTGCAGGGGTCTTGCTGGCAATGCTTTTGACAACTGGCGGCAGCATGCCTCAAGTTGATGACCTTCAGCTCCGACTTTTGGCTTTCCTGAAGAATTATTGCAACAACGCTCGCGACTCAAGTTGGGAGTCATGGATTCCCGCCTACCGTCCTGACTACGGAAGGAGTACGGCCTCGTATATTGGTACTCTACTCTACAGAGCGGACAACGGATTCCACACTAACATACTTGCGCTTTTCGCTCAGAAGCGACTTTCGCTCAACGGTAATGCAGCGGACTAACCAGTGGCAAGTATGAATCTTATTTCCTCAAAAGCTGGGTCAGGAACAGAAGAGATGGTTTCTTGAGAGAGAGTCTAAGATACCTACGCCTTCACGCAGGAAATATCATAGCCAGGGTCCCGGCGACAGCGCAGTAGCGAGAGCACAGACGAGTACCCGGACCCGCGTTTGTATTCCCAGTCAATTCTCAGTCATTTGAGAATCCAGTCTGCTCTTGGTCCATTCGCTAGGCAAATTTCATTTTGAGTCCTTCTTTGCTCTTGAAAATTCAACCAATGAGATTGGAGTCCTACTCGTATACTGACTAGTACACTTCGCAATTGACCTTTGACGCGCTCAACGCGTCACTGCATTGACTATGTTTCTGATGTAAGCAAACCCCATTGAAAAGTTTGAATGTTTGGTCTTCACTCACGCGGAAAGTCTGAAAGGACTCCTCTTCAGCGTTTCCTCAAAGAAAAAGAGGCTGCACTTCCCCGCCTTCGGTTATGACTTGCCGTCTATTGCCGGCTGCTCAGTAAAACTCTGGGAACGTGTGTGGTGCGGATGATGGGCAAACGAAAACGAGATCGCCTTTTTGACGGGAATCCCAAGCGAACAAAAGTCGAGGAAAAGACCATAACCCCTGTAAAGCATCCTGCGTTAGGTCTTTATTACCGCAATATTTTGACATTACGAGACTATCTGCTCTCGAAGCTGCCTATAACGTCCAAGGCCAGACGTCGCAAAATTGTGTCTATCGTATCTGACACAGCCGACTTTCACCACAAGGCTGAGGAGACGAGTACGTTGTCCCGAAATAGAGACTGTCTTTCCAAGCTCTTGAACAAGACCTTGGTTTGCACAGTCCACGAGCAGACGCCGAGACCCGACTCTTCTAGGACAAAAGAACTTGAAGCTTTCTCTCAGCATGTTAGTCCCACAGCTGGGAGCAGCGTTGGCGGCAGCACAACTTCGCTGTCAGATCTTGTCGACTTTGCCGTATGGCTCCTCTTCCATAAAAACCATCGCCACGCTCATAGACCGCCCCACATGCTATGTCATGGCTTTCAGCGTGCGAGTAACCCGCGACAAACTAATGAAGATCACTGTGCAATTGCTGGCATCCCAGGAATTGTATCGCACTATCCTAATGCAAATGTACACGCGCTTAAAGGCTCATCCTGGACGGAGATATTGGGCTTGCTAGGGAGAGAAGGTGACCGCATAATGCTCGACCTGGTTCTGGATTGTGGTATATTTATGGCAGGCGACGAAGGCCTGGGTAATTACTACCAGCTCTCAGGCAGGGGATGCTCCAACGTTCGCTCTAAGTTTCAAGCTCACCTATAGACATAGGGACTCCATTGACCGAATTACACGCCCTGAGAGCCTCAAACTTTCGGACGGAAGCAACCGATTCGAAGCCAGAGCTCTGCAACACATCGGCAGCATGCCTTGTCTCTCAATCAAAGCCAAAAAATCCTGCTGCCATTACTTTCGTTCGAAGTCGTATGTTTTACGCACGCGCTGCCTTGAACGCCAAGGGAAGAGTCACGTTTGGCTTGCGCCATATCCGTGAGTTTGGAAAGACTGCACTAGGTTGTTGGACTGACATGTTACAGATGTCTTGAACCGATATTCAGACGATGGTAAAATAGAACACACAATCCATATAATGAAGTACGTGTTCCCAAGGCAATTCGGGATGCACAATGTCTTTACTCGAACAGTCGACTCAAAGGAGAGCGTTCAGCCTTTTAAAGACTACACTCTTAGAGAGCAAGAAATTACTGACTTGAAACGCCAAAATTTAACAAAAGGAAAGGCTGGAGCTTCAAGTATTGCCGTCAAACAGCAACTACCAAAAAGGCTTCGAGGCGAGGCATTAGACCTAGTCAGGAAATTGCAGAGACTACACTCCCGATGCTCGTATTACGATCTCCTGAAGCATTACTGTCCGATAAAGGTGAGTAGGATAACGAGTTATCCTGCCAATGCTGCTTGATAACATCGAATAGCGAACAGGTCCCCTTCCTAAGCGGATGGCCATTGCAGAACCAGCGGATTTGACGCCCGAACAGCTTGATAGTCAAGTCCTAGGCTCTTCATCGTACTCAAGCATTGATGCCGCTGTTCCTCAACTTCGAGCGGAGCCTCCTAAAGCACATTTAGTCTCGCTAGCAACCCCTCATTCCGATGTATCTGCATTTTGTCAAGCCGTGCTATCCAATCTGATACCGAGCAGATTCTGGGGCGAAGGAACCCAAGGACAGGAGAACAAAAACGTCGTGATGCGGAACGTTGATCGGTTCGTCAAATTGAGAAGGTTCGAGAACCTATCGTTGCATGCGGTGTTTCAAGGCTTGAAGGTATTGAATTATCAAAATTAAAAGCTCTGGTTGAAGCTGACGTTTACAGCTGACACCTATGACCTGGTTGACTCCGGCTCAGGTCAATCCTTCTCTGAAGGTTGCAGCTTCCGACGTTCAGAAGCGCAAGGAAATACTTCTAGAATTTATCTACTATGTGTTCGATTCTTTATTGATACCGCTGATACGCTCCAATTTTCATGTCACAGAATCGAATGTTCACCAGAACCATCTCTTTTTTTTTCGACATGATGTGTGGCGGATGTTGACAGAGCCTGCTTTGGCGAACTTCAAACTCAGTATGTACGAAGAGATCAAGACTGTGAAAGCTCAAAGATTGCTCGACGCACGCGCCTTGGGTTTCAGTCAGATCAGACTGCTCCCTAAAAGCAACGGAGTACGACCCATCACAAATCTTCGCCGACGAGTCACCAAGTTACAGAACGGAAAGGTTACCTTGGGCAGGAGTATCAATTCTGTCATGTTACCCGTCTTCAACGTGCTCGAATTTGAGAAAAGGAAGCAGCCAGCTCTGGTAGGCTCAGCTCTTTTCTCGGTTGGGGATATGTACCCAAAGCTGAAAACTTTCGCACAAACGCTCCAGAGGCACAAGCCACCGCCGGGGTCCTACTATTTTGCAAAGGTGGATGCCAAATCATGCTTTGATACTATCCCTCAACAGGAAATGGTTAGGCTCATAAAGCAGATCGCTTCCGAGGAAGACTACAGGATTGCTCGACACGCGGAGATCAAACCTTCTGAGACTCACGATTATGGTATTGCAAGGAATAGTATCGACACCAAACCGGCGCGCAAATTCATTTCCACCGCCCGGGCCGCCACAGACTTCCAAAACTTCGACGAGTTTGTCAGTGGTGGTCTAGGAACAGCGAAGAAAAATACCGTCTTTGTAAACAGCATTGTCGAAACTTTACAAACAAAAGAAAAAACGCTGGACCTTTTGCAGGATCATGTCGAGAGGAACGTTGTCAAGATTGGCAAGAAATTCTTCAGGCAGAAAGCTGGTATACCGCAAGGCTCGATCTTATCGAGTCTGCTCTGCAACTACTTCTACGCGGAGCTAGAGAGAGAAAGCTTGGGATTCTTGGAGGGAGATGAGAGCCTTCTGCTCAGACTGATTGATGATTTCCTACTCATCACAACTAACAAGGATCACGCGAAAAAGTTTCTGCAGGTGATGCATGACGGAGTTGAAAAGTATGGCGTTGAGGTGAATCCGGCCAAAAGCCTTACGAATTTCGACGTCATCATCAATGGCTCTCAAGTGCCTTGCTTGCGTGAAAGGATCGAATTCCCCTACTGTGGCGACTTGATCAACACCAAAACTCTAGAGATTACCAAAGACAGAGACCGAAGGAAGAGTACAGGTAATTTGCAGCTCGCCAAAGCTTAGCCACCTGTCTCTACTAATACAATATAGTGTTGGCGAATACCTTGACCGTTGAGCCATCGAGAGTTCCAGGCAAGGCCTTCTACCGCAAAGCGTTGAAGTGCGTGTTTCTAGGCGGTCGTGTATACTGGCTGACAGTGACTGCAGTGCTTTGAAGATCCAGATGCACAAGATGTTCCTCGATACGAGTTTCAATTCCCCTGTGACAGTTTTGTCAACCATCTATCAAAACTTTGTGGAGGTAGCTATGAAGTACTATCGGTACGCCAAGTGCATGCAAGGAGGGAAGCATCCTCATCTAGATCTCCTCATAGGTGAGTCTGGTCGAGTCCCAATGAAAAAGGTCGAGGTCTCTGGGGGACGTAAGCTAAGGAGAGACTGGGGGAAAATTATGCAGGTACAATACAGGATCTGGTTGAGTTAGCGTTGGTACTCATCAAAGGCAAACACAAGGGTCAGACCGAGCAAGGCTACATATGTACGGTCAGCAAATGCCAAGTAGAATGGTAAGCGGCCCCTGCATAAACAGCAGTACACGACGCACCACGTTTTGGACAGAGGCAAGCACTAAGGGTGCCACATGGCTAATCTGGGGATGATGATACACAGGTTAGCGGCAAAAGCTTTCCGCAACATTTTAGCAAAGAAGCAAAGCAAGTATGGCCATGTCATCCTTTGGCTTGATGATGCCATTTGGCGCACAAAGCCCAACAGTGCCAAAGACATGTCAAGGCTCAATAGAGTCGTCAACGAAGGCGATGCTGTATTTTTAGATTACAAGTTTTAGAACAAACAATGCAACAATGAAAATGCATCGGAAGAATGCTAGAATGCTGCTATTACCTCAGGAATGCGTCGTGTTACCGTGCAGAGCAGAGCCAGCCACCTGTATGTATGCACCGACCCCCTCAATCATCAAATGCCCCCGCAACAAATATTCCCATTATTCCTATTGACTTTTTTCCCACGTTTTCGAACCAAAATGACCTCTTAACATCAATGCACCACTGTTTGGTCAGCTGTTGTAAGTGAAAATAAGAACAAGAACTCCTACATCAATTGGATCGCCCACTAGGGAAATCGTCATTCTCGCCCTCGCGCTTACTCCGTACCCTCCCTAAAAAAATGCCCGAATTTCCGACCCAGGCTTTCACTGCTCTCTCAATTGTTGACCTCTTCAATGATGTCGATGACCACCACCATTCTTACTGTACATACATACCTGTCACTATCCTAGGTGCTGCCCGTCATTCTTTACAGACTCACCATCGTTGTCCCGTGGACGACTTCAAAGCGCCCTCAATCTCATCTTTGAAAACCACCAACAAACTATTGGACCCCCCACTCTACACCGCTACCAACATCAGTCGCTTCCCCAAGAGCTATACCACACACCCAACGCATACATGCGAACGCTGGCTGACCCATGTTGCAATCACGCCTGACGATGAGATGACTGAGGCCCCTGGGTCTCCTCCCGGTCTGACCGGATCCTCCTCCTATCATTCCTCCTCTTTGTCAGGCGCAGACGGCATTCTATCCGATATCACGCACTTTGAAGACATCGGGCTGGATGAAGATCGCCATCTCTTTGGGGAGAACCTACAAGGCATGGAGAAATCAATGAGGCCTGTAGCCGGGGCGGCGCCCCCAATGACAACTATGCGGGAGCTTACAAATATTGGAAGCAAACGACCATATTCTCGACTGCAAGGTCCGATAAAAGGACATTCCGCAACATCCCCTGCCAGTTTACCAATTCCAGGACCAGCGAGAAGAGGCTTGAAGAGCCCTTCAACGCCGTCATTAGCTATGACAGCCATGAGTAATCGTAATCGATCTCGGAGCCCATCTCCCGATGGTATCTACCCAGCATCCAAACCAATATCGAACCCAGTAGCGCCTCAGAGACCAAACTTAGTCCCAATAAAGGCTATGAATCCGCAAGTCCGTCGCGGCTCCTGGCAGCCAACCAGGAAATCCATAAAAGAGCTGGAAGCGGAATGCAATGATTCAGACGAAGACCTTCCTGATGAAGCGAGTCTATGGAACGTACCGCTTTCTCCTAGACCTCCCACGGAGCGGACGACATCAATATCTGCTTCAAGTTCGCCCAAGATTTCCCCATGCACAAGTCCGGAACGGCATAGTACTGTTCACACTTCCTTCCGCAATTGCTCCTCGCAACCTCCAAAGACCGCTGCGGTCCTTATGGCAAGTTCACCGCTGGCGGGCAACATGACCTCTCCGCCCCTTTCACCAAGGAAACCCACGACCCTACTGCGAGGTACTTCTACAGGAACAATGCCCGACCATTTCGGCTTCGCCGCAACACGCACCAAATCCTGGAACGTGGCACTATCGGAACTCTCGGAAGAAGCTAAATCGCTGACGGAAGCGTTCGAAAGCCATGCTATATTGGCCGAACAGCAATATGAGGAAGCCGTTCAGAGGGGCGGAACGTCCTTCAGGCCGAGTTTGGAAAAGCTGTCGAGAGCGAGGACGAGCACGGTGGAGCTTCCGCCTCTCCGGATAAACAACGTGATGATTGATCCGCTGCCTATAAGCAAAGAGAAAGAGAGGGTGCTGAGCAGGACGCGACCGAGTTGGCTACCACCGAAGAGCCAAAAGGAGGAAAAGAAGCACTTAAAAGAGTACCAACGGATGATGGAATTTTCTCTGGAAGCCGGTACGTTGAAGGCTTCGTTTTGATCATTTGTGTGCTAATGTCGAACTTCCAGAAAGAAAAAGGGCTGCCCAAAAGATCGACTCTCAATGCGCCAAAGATGATACCAAAAGCGCACTTCTTCTAATATGGGAGGAACACGTACTTCCAAATTGGGACCAGGTCGTCCGGGAGCCCCGCACACGTGAGCTTTGGTGGAGGGGAGTGGCACCAAAATCACGAGCTCAAGTCTGGCAGAAAGCCATTGGAAATGACCTTGCGTTGACGGAGGTCACATACAAAAAGGCTTTGCAGAGGGCCAAAGATATGGAAACGCAACTTGCACAGCTAGGCAAAGACGAGCCGGATAAAGAGAAGGCATGGTTTGATGCAATCCGAAGGGACGTCAGGGTCGCTTTTCCGGAGCTCAAAATATTCCAATCAAATGGCCCGCTGCATGGTGATTTGGTCGACGTCCTGATGGCATACTCGATGTACCGCTCGGACGTCGGCTACAGTCATGGTACTCACGTGAGTTCCCACCGAACTGCCTTGTTCCCACAGACTAGCTAATATGATATCAGCTAATCGCTGCTCTTCTGTCTCTGACCCTTCCCGATACCACCTCCGTCTTCCTCACCCTTTGCAACCTCCTCAATCGCCCCCTACCCCTCGCTTTCCTGACTGGCGATCCATCTGCAACGGCCAAAATCTACTCTCTCACCGATGCTTTGCTCTCTCATAAATTTCCACGCCTTCGCGCCCATCTCTTTGATCCAGCACCCGTTAGTCTGGGCCTCACAGCTCATGAAGTGTTTGAACCTATGATACGCACGCTCTTCCTAGGTCCAGGAAAAGGACTGGGTATGGAAACAGCAGTCAGAGTATGGGATGTTATGGTGTTCGATGGAGACGGAGTCGTCATAAGAACAGCGGTGGCAGTGTTGGGCGCTCTGGAAGGGAAGCTGTATGGAGGCAAAGACGAAGTCCTGGGGGTACTTGGCTGGAGAGGTGGTACGGGCCAAGGCGCATGGGATTTGGGGGGTGAAGAGAGCTTTATGGCATTGGTGAGAAATGCGGGCAAGGAAGAGAAAGGGGGCGATATGTAATGATGCTGATGGATGGGTGTCAATACGAATGGGATTGGTGTCATATACATAGGTTCACTTTCACTGCATGGTCTTGGATGACCGCCAGCGAGCATAGGCTTTGGAAAGACCTGGCTTTCTCATAATCTTTTTTATAATCGCTTGTATTCCGTCAGTCGAGCATTCCGTCAGTCGAGCGTGTCTTTTCATTCATATTTCTGGAGGGATCACGAGGCAGGCTGGTGAGGAGTGAGGCTGATCTGATATGGAGGCAGGGACGGGTGTGGCGCACCTAATGGAACTAGCAAATGCAGGGCCAAAGTGAGAAAATAAGAAACAGCTACACCATTGTACCAGCGCCATTAGGAATCGAACCTCA